>MQRK01218253.1:0-29585 GCA_001938485.1 Girardia tigrina
TATATATATATATATATATATATATATATATATATATATATATATATATATATATATATATATGTATGTAGTGTATATGAGACGGTGTATTCCATGAAACAGTATTTGTTGTTATTAGCATACTCCCTCATATGAAATTGATTGTCAGGACTCGTGAAATGTAAAATATGAAAAGAAGCTTGACTTGATCCTTTACCCGTAAAATATGTAAAGTGACTCGACTCATGAATCGTAAAAATTTTAGTGACTCGACTTGTAAAATATTTATGGTGATTCGACTCCAGTTGTGAAAATAGTGACTCGACGACAACACTGCTTCAATCCCCCAAATTATTAGTCTATTTATCAGATTTTATCATTAAGTTTACTGATGAAGAAAAACATAACATCTTCTTCAAAATTGAAGGTTATATATGTGTAATGGCTAACATTTTTGTGGAAAATTTTATAAAAAACTTATTTTTTAGTAATTTACGATTACACAAGGAAAATATAAGGGATGAGTCAGAGCTTTGTGACGTCATATTTGAGGGGGGTCAGGCTTTTTGTGACGAAATGTGACGAGGGGGAGAGGGTTGGAAATCTTCTAAAATCGCGTGACGTCATTTATGGACAGCCCCCATGTTTTTGAATTCATTTACAGAGATAACAGTGTTGGTATTACAATTAAATCTCGTTTCTATCTTTGTTTATATTAACTACTAATCTGACTCCAAATCGACCAAAAGGTTTCTTCCAACAATAATATGAAGAATGAACACAATTCCTTTTAATAAACTTTATTTGTAAATGACAACTTGAGCACAAAACTGAAATCGAAACTTTATCGCTAAATCAATAGTTTGAAGCACGCTCAATCAACACAAACCAATATCAATTTAGAACAAGCAATATCTGAAAGTTAAACTTTAATCTTTCTCCTTTACAGGATACTGCAACTTTAATTAAATGAAAATTAAATTAAAATGAAAAAGATTACCGTAAATCATGATGAAATTTAAAACTTAATAGGGTCCGCAAATATAATTTTTGTCCGAAATTTTTGTTGGGAATATGACTGAAATAATTATTGATTATATACTAGTTTTTAAATAACCTTGAAAATTAGTTTGCTAAAACAATTCTAAAAATATTTACAAATATTTTACAAATTTTATAAAAATAACTATTATGATAATCAAAAATTATTAATTTTAACCAGAGTATTATTTTTTATTTTTCTATTAAATTTTAAAAATTTAATTTTTATTTTTCGGAACCCCAACAATAGTCTCTCCAATGTATGTGGCTCACACTTATTACATTTATATTCATAAGCAATATCAGAACAAAGTGTTAAAAGTGTAATAAATTTATTACTAAACATATTTTGAATTTTATAAGATCGTGATATAATTTTTAAATTTAATTCATTGTTAAAGTTTTTAAATCCTTCAAAATATGGTGCAATTAAGCAATTTAGGCATATTATTTATATTATATTTTATATTATATTTTTCTAATGTTACTTCGATTTCTTTCTTAATCCATCAGGAAATCAAACGAATGGATATTTTGTTGAAAGAAAATCTCTTAGTTACAAGACTGGAATTTATAGGAAGCAAACTGATACAGGTTTGTATCAGTTTTTGTGAACAGAAGTATAAAAGAAACATGATTAAAGGTTTAATTTATCGCTCCTGTTCGTTGTCTTCCACTTTTGTTAAATCTGTAGAAAGTGTTAATAAACTAAGTTCTTTGTTAAATCAAAATGGTTATTCTAAATCTTTTCTAGAAAAATTAATAAAGGAAACAGTAGATAAAATACTTTTGAAAGATTTTTCGAAAAATCAGAGTTTGGCTTCTCCTAATGGATCTAAAAAAGAAATCGAAGGATCATTATATATTAATAATAAGCCTAAATATTGTTTAATTGTACCTTATTCTGAAGGATTTAAAAACTTTAAAAATGCATTGTTAAAAGCAACTAACCAATGAATTAAATTTAAAAATTATATCACGATCTCATAAAATTCAAAATATTTTCAGTAATTAATCTATTGTACCTTTAACACTTTGTTCTGATATTGTTTATGAATATAAATGTAATGGGTGCGATGCCACATACTTTGGAGAGACTGTTGTTGGAGTTCCGAAAAATAAAAATTAAATTTTTAAAATCTAATAGAAAAATAAAAAATAATACTCAGGTTAAAATTAATAATTTTTGATTATCATAATAGTTATTTTTATAGTCATTATTCCAAAAGATTCGTTCTCTTAGAGTGTGGATATGACTGGTTCAATATCGATGCTGAATAGGAGCATGGAAATAGGACAACCTTGTCTTACTCCTCTTCTAATTGGGGTTGAAGATGTCGAGCAGTTATTACATGTGTATACCGAAGACAAGTCCATGTGTAAATTCCTAATGAGGTAACAAGAGAGGTCATCTAGCCCCTTTGTTTGTGTGAGAGAGGGCGTAGCGCGGTCACGGTGTCCCAGGGTTTGGAAATCAGTGTTTCCAAGACGAGGGAGGAAAGAAAGACTTATCTCACCACTTGTCTCATAAGATTTTTCTATGGCCTTTTATAGGAAATTTTCACTGGGGGCACAAGCAATCTGGAATGGTCATGTGCCGAAATACGGGGGCATTTGATTTATTTATATCAGTAAAACAAACAAAATTTTTTTCTTTAATTTAATTTTTTATTTTTTTAAATTTTTTTACTGAAATTATTTAATTTTTTTATATTTCATTTGGAATTGTTGTTATTTAATTATTTTTTTCAAATAAAAATTGCACACATACCAAATTAAAAATTTACCACTGAAAATACAAATCAAAAACCAATTTCAAACAATTCTATCACAATTTCTGATGCAGTTAAAATTACCAAATCAATTCATTGATTTCGATGTGCGTAAATTGTTAATTTTGAAAGAATCATTGAAATTGAGTTGCAAGACATCTTCGTTCATATTAATTGATGCTTCGTTGAAATTAAATTTCAATAATTTACTTTGATTTTTTTAATTTCGACATTTTTAACTAATTTTGTCAAGAAATTCCGATAAATCATCTACGAACATTTTTTTTAATCGATAGACAAAGATAAATTCAATATTCTATTTTTGAAAATTCCAAATAATATTTTGGTTTCCTTGTTGGAACTTCAATTTGATAGAGTTGCAACCCGGGACGAATCGAATCCAAGTTTCATTTTTCATATTATTACTCGATTCATTTTCGCAATTTTTCTTCAATTTTGTTTCACGAATGTTACGTGACGAATTTTTCTAACTTTTATTTTTTTGGGAGGTTTACTTCGATATCGGCCCCCAATGTTAATCGAACACCCTTTTTTTTCAAAATACCCAATATATGTTCAATCGGGATACTACAAAAGGTATTAATAACGAAAATTTGTAATTAAAATTTTATTAAAACATCTCTGTAAACGGGTTCATGAGCATTGAAAATTAAGTGGTATTGGTAATATGGCTGAACAGAAAAAATACTGTAAAACGACTTTTGAAATAAGTAACTTTTAAGTGTTATGCAGCAATTCTAAAAATTATTTGGAAAGAAAATATGAGGTATTAATAATTAAAGCAGTTAATCCAGCACTCCAAATAATTGACTCATCATTTTTTTTTAAATTTCTTTCGTGAAACAGTAATTGCATATTTATTATTAAACACATACAAGTTTAACAGTTATTCTCAGAAGTGCCTGATGATGATGGATTTTCCTTCGAAATATATTGTCCTATTAATTTTTTGACACAAATATAAAATTACCGATAAATTTGTCGGAGGAAGAAAATATTTATACTACAAATGGCATACCTAACACAGCCATTTAACACTCTGATTCAATATGGGATCATATGTCCTGAAAGAGTTAAGACAATTGTAAGAGAATTGATATTTTGATATATTTTTTAGTTTTTTTCGGTTTTGTTCTAAATAAAATATATAAAAAAATATGCTTTTTTTAATCATGTACTTACAAATAAATAAGATGTGAAGTGGTTAATAATAATAATCACTTCTGTTTTAATTTCAATAATAATTTGCAATGTATTTCAGGTTCGAACAATTAACGGCCCAGAAGCACAAGAAATTATGCAAAAATCAATTGGTAGTTCCATGAAGGAACTAGTTGAAAATTATAAATTACCTCCAAATCCTCCTCCACCACAAAGAGTTGGAGTTTCAGGATCTGATGAAGGAGGTTTAAAGAGAACTTCATCTGTTGGAAATCTTTTACATAGTTATGGAAAAAATATTGCACCGGAAGTTCCTCCTTTAAGATTATATGGAAATGCCTATGAAATTGCTGATAAATATCGGGCAAAAGAATTTTACAAAACAATTCAACAAGTTCCTCCTAGTAAATAATTTAATTTGAGGAATATTCTATAAAGTTTTATCGTACATTGCAATAGTATATTCTACTAATAAAGTTACAATATTTACTGGAGAAGTGTGTATATGTATTTGAAACTTACATAGGTTCATTCTCTAAATGTCGAAATCTAATTAAAAATTATATTTCTTTTATTTTAATAATTTTACATTTGATGAAACTAAAAAACATTTATTTCAAAATTGTTGAAATTTAATACAAGAAAGTTTGATGAGGTAAATAATTAAGAAAATCAAATCATAAAATGTTTAAAATATAAGTCATAATGATCCTTAAGTAATATAATTATAAATATCATAAGTATTACCATAATATTTGAAATTGAGAAGCTAAAATATTTTTCACTACGTTTTTCATAGTTTGTTTTGCAGTCTGTTTGTTTGTGGATTTTTCAACCACTTCCGAAAATCCAAACTGAGCTGATTTTTTTTTACAATCAGATCTCGATAAAAACAGATAGTTGCATATTTGTAAAACTGTACTGCGGTGGATTAAACGGTTTGTGGAGTAAAATACCAAACTTGAAGATCATTTTCGCTATTGGAGACCAACAATGGTCGATTCGGAAGTCATCCACGTGTTCCTGTCACAAGAACATGTTGATTGCCACGGGAGCTTGAGCTATCACAAAATAGTTTAGTCCTTGTGGTTAAAACTAAAAATAACGATACGAGAAAATTTTTATTTGCCAAATTACACTGGATTTCGCCACTGGCGCCAATATTAGTTTATTAAAACAACAATGTTATTTATCATTAATTTTGTCATCACACACCCCCGTGATCTCATCATCACATGTTAAATAATCGCCAAACCAAATGGGCGGTCTTTGGTTCCTCAGTGGACGACCCAGTAAGGCAGGATTACTCGACCCGTCTTGAGTGCCATCCACCAACATCTTTTCGTCCACAGTCACCAACTCCTCTTCCCGCTCTGAGGCCTCACCAATCTCTGTAAGTCGTCGCTCCGATGACACATGCCTCAAGTCTGCAATATCGTCCACGTCAACCGACGTTCCGGAGTTAACTCTCGACACAACTCCTTTCTGCCATTGAGCTGTACACCATGCCCCACCGGGCTTCACATAAACCTGCTCACCAACCTTGAACTCACTCTCATCATAGCATCCTTTTTCCGGCTTAACCATCGGGAATCGCTAATCGTACCGATGTTTCATTACTGGGAACTGACTGGCCATCCGTCCCGTTTTTTGGTGTTATTTTGTAGTAGATCACCATATCCAGCACATCACCTTTAGTCCTTGCTGCCATTCTGTTTATCGTCCGATGGTTCCTCTCAACGATACCTTTCCCGGATGATCTGTAAGCACAGCGGTACCTAACTATGACATTCCACGTACTGCACTGTTGCAATTTATCCGATCGGAAACACTTACTATTGTCGCATAATAGTTCATTCGGCGGACCCCTTTCTGTGAATATTTTGGTCAAAAGTTCCGTCACCTTGTCAGCACTCTCGTTCTTCCCCCGTTTCCAAATTGCAAAACGACTTGGACCGCAGTCTACACACGTGAAATAAATCACGCCTCCATAATGAGTTATATCACATGTGAGTCGTTCCCAGTTTTTCGACACTTCTAATTCGTCTTTATTCCATTGTACTGGACTTGGATCTATCGACAAGCAACGATCACATTCTTTCACCACCTTTTCTACCATCCCTTCATCTGCAATTCCATAAATTTCGCGGACTGAAAAAACCGTTCCATTAACGCCGCAGTGGTGAACTGCATGAACTGCTTTTACGTTATCGAGAGTCGGTGAGATTTCGTGATCAACTGTCAGTAAACATCTTTGGGACTCTTTCCACCATTTTGACGGAACTCTGGTCAAAGCATCGGATTTATTTTCAGCTGATTTTACCAATGAAATTGTTACATCCACACCGCATGCTTGCACCAGTTCTTCCAGNNNCCGCCGCTTTACTAACACTTTCGAGAATCCGTGCACTTGAACCCGTCTATCTCCTACAATAACTGACCTTACCCACGAACAAACCGTTGCTGAGTCGCATAACATTTCAATCTCTATCAGACCCCATGCCAGTGCCATGTTCACTCCCTTCAGGACTGCCTTCAATTCTGCCAGATTGATGTGACACAAGTCATCTTTCTTCCTCAGCCAACAGTTATCCTCTACCATTGCATCGTTCAACTCCAGACACACACCAATAGCTAAACTGCTTGCATCACACCACACGCAACCTCTGATTGCACGCGGAATATCCCGCACTCCACCAACGGGATCAAATTTATCTAAACGGCTCTTGATCTCGTTTAACATAGCTAAACCCGCCCCATTGACATCCTCGTCCCACATTTTCCCACTTATCATCATTTTTAGAAAACTGAATGCCGGTCTTAGCCAAACGGCGATAGGGAAATTCCCAACCACTTGCACCACGATAACACCTGACTTTTTGTAGACACTGAACTCACATCTTGAATGGCATTATCACGTTTCCACTTCATTACACCAGCATCCTGGTATACTCGAAGTCCTAAAACCCGACCCCCGCACAGCTGCTCTGCCGGTTTTTCACGTAGTCCAAACTTCCCTAATAAGTCCGACACATCCTGAATATTTACCTTGTTCAAATCTACCACGATATAGTCTACTTATGAGTCAGTAGCCTCTCTAATTTTCAGATCACTGGACAACACGAACTTAACCACTGCAGACATTATCTTTGGTGCTACATTCAACCCGAAACCAAATTACGTTAACGCATACACTTTCCCTTTAAAACGCACGACCTGGTATTTCCACAACTCTCGGGACACGTGCTACTGCAAATATGCGTCCTTCAAATCGATAACGCAAAGATTTATCCCCTTTTGATGCCATTTCCTTAGTTTCTCGTTACAAATATCACTGGTTGCTGAATGACTTGACACATACTTGTTCAACTCCCGGAAATCCATCTCCGGGACTTTGCCTTTACTGTGCTGGAAAACGGCCATTAACGGAACGACTCCTTCGCATTTCTCTTTAAACTCCTGCAGCCATTCTTCTCAAATCCATCTGTCAACCTCATCCTCAAACTCGTCCTGGTTCTCTAGCTTGACAGGATAAACAAAAACATTGTTTTTCAGTGAAATGTGTCCACCCTCTTCGAACAAATTGTAGTTCCCGATCCATCTTTTGCCGTCAAAATAGGCTTCAAAATCCTTGTCAACGATCTTTGGATCCGGTCCCATCTGGAGGGAACCATTTACCTCGGTACCATTCTCCCTGACATCACGCGGTACAATACTAACGTTGCATATATTCCCCGTCTCAGACAGTCTCTGCTCAACACCAAACACTACGTCTCCATTTTTCTTGATCCAAACGCCCCCCAATTTCCTGATTCCATTAACACCCATAATTCACTCACACCCTGGCAACTTATCAACAATCAAACAACTCAAAGTTATTGTAGCCTCCTAACGCTCACGCTTACCGTGCACGCTTGCGTATATTCAACCGAGTCTTCGCTCATCAGCATAATACCTGCATTGACGTTGTCCAACTTACATAATCTGACAATATCGCGTGATCGATCGGCTACAACATGAATCCACCAACGCCCGCACAGCTGCATTATTCACCTCGACAACTAAACCCGGTAACTGCGCACTCCAAGACGGAAAACCAGCTGCGCATATCTGTTTTTCCGTCATTCGTTTTTTTGTGGCCCCGGGCGTCTTTTTGGCATTGGCCGGTCAGATGCATCTCGTCACCACAAACAAAACAGGTTCGTTTTGGCACCCCACAATATCTTGCCACAAGTCCTAAATTATTACACTTAAAACCTCACCTCTCTACTGGGGAGAAATCAGAGGTACCCTCATCTGCCGCCACACCACCAAGATTCGATCGTTGAGTCAGAGCCTGAGGCCGGTTCGACCGAGTCGGCCCCCAACCGTGGTTTGGTTGCCGTTTATGCGCCGCTCCCACTATTCAGATGTCCGTCTTTATTATCGACCGCGCCATAACGATTACCTCCGACAGCTCTAAGTGGTCAATTGCGCAAGCCGATTTTACATATTGTTTAATAGCGTCCTGTAATCCCCGTATAACGGCGCTTTTTACCCAATCCTCGCTTGCATTACTGTCAATTAAACGGACTAACCTCTTAACATCAGTGACATAAACGTCCACCGGCTCAGCGTCACTCATCCGTCTGCAGTATAATTCTTCAATAACCATAACCTTGTCAATGCAGAACGCGTTCTCCATTGCGTGTTTCAGTTTTCCCTAGTCTTGCTTCTCTGCGCCTAAGAATCCGTCATATACGACGAACCTTGGTGGTGTGGCGGTAGACGAGGGNGACTTCTCCTCGGTAGAGGAGATGTTTTAAGCCCCTTTAGTCAAAAATAGTGGCAACATGACTTCCAACTCGGTCAGCTTCAGCAGTCGTGCCACCAGTCCGAATTTTAAAATCCATTCGGCAAAATCTCCCGTGCCGTCATAATTCCCGATAACGTCACCAATTTCACCAACATAGTATAGCCGCGGTAGCTTATGATTAAAATTAAAAATAACGATACGAGAAAATTATACTCGATTTCCCCACTCGCGCCAATAATAGTTTATTAAAACAACAATGTTATTTATCATTAATTTCGTCATCACAGCCCTCATATAACCATAAACTGGACACATCGTTATGGAACTATTATACTTGTTACTTTTAGATATTTTACTATTCATTTACTGTTATGTGAGATAGAATGGAAATTTAACTGGTAAATTAAATTCCTTAGTGGTTGGTGCAGTTATTTAATAATTCAAATATAGTTGTGCGTGGTTGACTTTATCTTAATTTTTATTACATGTGATTTTGCACTACGGTATCAAAGAGGTTCGTGTTATAAATTTATTTTAATTTTCGACACAATCAATAAATAAGCAAAACATACATTAAATAGAAAACTATAAACATAATTATGACTATATTAATGAAAATGACGAGAAAAAAGTATTTTAATAATCATTATTGAACATGCCTTTATCCAAAAAAATTGGAAAATTAAATAAAGATGAAAATATTTATAATTAATAACTCTCTTTATAATCGGGACAATATCGTTGGTCATTATTGACCAAAAACTATGACAATTTAATAAATATTCAAAGTTAAAATCTCAAAGCAATCTATTAAATATTGTAAAATTTACTATTTCGACAATTTCGAAATAGCAAATCTTACTTGCGAATAAATAAAAAATAAATAAACAAAATAACGTTAAACCACAAATAAAAGTTTAATATCAAAAAAACCCAAGCCAAAAAAACAAAATAATTCACCTTGCATAATAATAAATTTATTAGGATAACAAAAATCCAAGAATATTCATGAACGTCATTCAAAACTCAACGGCAAGCAATTACAGTTAATTATATTCTCGATCGATTTATTTATTGACTTATAATAATATATAATAATATATAGTCATAATATAATAATATCCGAATAATATCCATTTGAGGACCAAGGGGTACAGAAAATGTTACATTTAATAGTAACATATTTGATATTTTGTCTGATGAAATAGGTAAAAGAATTCTGTACAACACATGCAATTCTCTTTTTTCTATACGATAACGCTCTTTCAATGATTCAGGATCTTTGAACACTTGGAATTGTATAGCTTTGCCGTCTTTTATAATTAGATAATAAGAGCGTCGCTCCAAGAGTTAGGAATTAAACAGGGTATCGAAAACACACACAGAATAGATAAGCNTGTTTGAAGAACATCACTATCACACTCTTCACACACAGGACCAAATACAAAGAACAACTAATCAAGCCAAGATTTTGTACAAAGGCAGAAGAAAGAAAATCACATACACACACAAAACATACGAAAGTAGTGTTTCACAAATATTTTTATTATGCATTGATTTTGATCGTTAATTTTTAAATTATTGTTATAATAAATCTTATCATTTACTTTTTCTTGAAATGGCTTTCTAAATCAGCAATCAACACCGATCATCAATAATACTCAGTACAAACAAAGAGAAAATCATCTTCCCTCTAAAAACAAAATGCGCATGGTAGCATTGGTGGGGTGGCCCAGGGAGGTGGTGTGGTGACTAATTTTATCTAACTCACTGGCTAGGTCCAATTCATATGTAGTTGTAATTAAAAAGACTAATTCAACTCTTAAAGTTAGATGAACCTTTTTGTTCAAATTTTATCTAAATAAGAGAACAACAGTCAAATATTTTAATTAATAGTATATAATAGTAATAATAATAACAATAATAAACAAAGAGATAGAGATGATAAGTCTCCCCCGACTGTGACGGATAACTATGTATGCAAAATAATACTCAGCATTGGCGCACAGGATAGTGAATCATAGAGTCTGTATCGGGTAGAAACCATTTCATAAATACATAGTTTTCTGATCCACTCTCACGGCTTTGGATGCAAGAGTGTGAGCTTTCAATGCACAGGTACACTTCGGCTTCCCTCTGAGAAATGACCAATCATATCCTTTCGTTCCGTACTTCTGAAAACTTTTATCTGTATAAACGTGAAAATGGGCAATGAAACACTCTCTTATCCGTTATATTATCCAGCCGAAAACTCAGTCCGAATCAGTTACACCGACAGACACGTTTCGCGTTCAAGTTCAAAGGTCCAGTACATATTTTTGTTTCTGCTCTTTGTCTACTTGGATATTCCCGAGTTGTAGTCATCCATCCGTTTTGTAACTTTTGTGGCAGTTCTCCATTTGACATATAAATCACCTCTCTGTGTCGCCTGCTGCGTGACCATGTGTCTTGTGAGTTCCTTCTTTTCAGCAAATTCTTTAAAATAAGAAGGGCATGTGCAAGTTAATTGTTTGATACTCTGTTGAAGCTTTTTTGGATATTCTCGTGCTCGATTACTTCTTTCAGTTGTCCATAATACAAAGGCCACCTGTAAATGCTAGTCTATTAACTTGAAATTAAATGATTTTGTTTGATTGCAAAGGGTGAGGCGATCAAACCAACAACAATCAAATACCGAAATTCGAATTCGTCCCACAAATTTCTCAAAAAAAAGATCGACCTGGAAAATTTACTGGATCACCTGAATTTCCTAATGATAATCGATAACATGAAAGTCGATTCAATCGAAATGAAATAAATCCAGCAGGGGCAATTTGGAAGTGCAAATTGAATTTCAATCGATTTAAATGCGAATAATTGTTAAATTGATTTGATAATTGTGATTGCATCAGAAATTGTGATAGAATTGTTTGGAATTGATTTTTATTTTTCAGTGATGGATTTTATTTTTATTCTTGTACGTGTGCAAATTTTATTTCGCAGTAAAATTTATTTGTAAAAATAAAAAAAAATTAAATAAAATATGTAGAGATCAAAAAGAAAATAAAAATACCAAATGACAAAAATTGGAAAAAATTGGAAAAAAACAATTTTGAAATTTTTAATTAAAATTAGTTTTAAAAAATTGCGTTGTTTAAACGCTTCAATTAACGAATGTTGATTTTGATATACTGCGCTAAATTGATGAATTGATTTCAAAAAGGAAATCATTTATTGTAATAATAAAAAAGTGTAGTTGGCGAAATTGTTGATGATTTGATATTGCGCGAAAATTGTTGAACTATTGTCAGTATTTGGTTTAATAAATCGATTGAAATTTGTTGACGTTTGTTTCTGCGATTGAATGACATTTTAAAATTGCTAGAATTATCTGAAAACGAGTTGCGTGAAGAAAATATTGTCGCTGTGGAGAACTTATTATCTATTACACCAATAAAAAAGGTCATAGAAAAATCTGATGTGACAAGTGGTGAGATAAGTATTTCTTCCCCCTCGTCCCAGGAACACTGATTTCCAAACCCTGGGACATCGCGACGGCGCTGAGCTCGCTCTCACACTAACAGCCTTGTTCAACGATCAGGGTGACGCCTCCCCAGAATCCTTTCAGTATAGCCGTTTTGATCACTTCATCGAATAAACTAGGTCTCATCACACATTCATGCCTAAAACCTCTTCCCATGGGAACATCACTGTTTTCTACAGTCACAATGAAATTTTTTGATAAGACAGAGAATCTTGTCAGTTAAACCGAATCTTTTCAGGTCTTTTCCAAATCAATGAAGATCACATATACCTTCTGGTTCCTATATCGACCTTCTTCCTGTATAAACCTGAGTATACTAATGAGTATACTGCAACGTACCTCTTTTTGGCCTAAAACCAAATTACAAATGCCTTTCTTCCATCGCCGGTAAGATTTTTTTACGATGATTAGAGCAAAAAACTTACCAGTAACTTCTAAGAGAAAAACTTAGTTGAGTAGTGTGCATATTTGTAAATGTTACGATGCCCCCTATCATATTGAAATCAATAATTTTTAAAAATGCATCGAACTCACAACTGATATCTTTGGCACATTACTGTAGAGAAGCCAATGGCTTCTTTTGTTGCGTATTAAAATCTTTAAATTAAAATATTTTCTTTTTAAAAACACAAATCGTTAATCTTTAATTTTAAAATCTTTAAACTTTAATCTGACTCTACTTAATCAGTAGGTTCTTCCAACAGATATATATAAATGAATGAACACAAATTCTTTTTAGAAACTTTATTTTCAATAACACAAAATAACAGCTTCTACAAATAAAATAAGTTCAAATCAATAATATCAATAAACGTAGTCGAAAACGTTTAAACGATGCGAGTTTGTCAAATCTAAATATAAATAAATAAATATATTAATAAATCTAAATACAGAGGAGATAATGCGTGATCTTCCTCATTATCGTCTTTGTTACCTTGGTATGGTGATCTGGACCGAGTAACGCGTCAAAGTTCGGTCTTCCTCCTGGAGTGAGGTGATTCATAGTTGTACGCGCAATATCAGATAATAGCTGATTTCGTACTACCTTTACTTTACTTTATACTTTATTGATACTTTATTGATAATTATATGGTGGCCAATAAGGTTACTTATAGAAATTTTTATTCAACTACATTACACAGGATTGGTGGCATGAATTACCAAATAATCATTGATGTACAATGTTTTGCAGTCTTTGTTCCGCTGCTTCTATTTCTTGAATTAGTTGCCTAACTTGTCCATCTAATACAATTGTATTATCTGATTTATTCTAGTTTCGTCTGCTTGTCCATTTAAACCCAGTTATTTCTCCGCATTTCCATTATCATTGGAAATATTGTCGTGTACGTTTTCCGGAATTCTATTATTCTATTTTGTTCACCAAAATATTGATACCACAACCCTTGTCGACATTGCCAATTTTCTCTTATTAAACTCTGCATTCTCTTCGTTTGCACTTGAGCTGCTAACACTGGCATTGCAGTTAATATCGGTGCTGATGTACCTTGTACTGGAAAATTCATTTCATTCTGTCTCGGTGTATCTATTCTTGGACGTTTTGGTGCAGACATCTAAACAAGATCAACTATTACTAACATATATTTGTACTACAACTACCAATTTCTATCAATTTTCTATCACATCAATTAATTCTTCAACTTGTTTAATATTATTTTCATGAAATTTTATTCTTTATTTCACGTACTCCATCGCTTCGGCAAAATGTCGAAAAGCCATTAATCGGATCTTTTCTCCTCTGTTTTGCGTATCAATTATTGCTCCTATATATGCTTCTACAGTTCGGCTCATAAATCTTAGATATTTTTTATTTTTTACTATTTTATCCATAACTTACTCAAAATCTTATCGAATGTCATTAAACTTGGTAGAAATGTTAAAAATATTGGTATCTTTCTTTTAAAACATTAGGCCTTGTATTTCATCATTTTGTTTTAATGATCTAACGATTTATCATAAAAGTACGCCATATTCATAATTTTACTAGTTTTTATATTTTTGTTAACAATGACGTTTAAGATATAGGAATTATTTTATTTATATTATTATTTTATTTTAAACTTATAATTAATGTTTTGTATAGTTTTTAAATGTTTAATCTTAGATATTAATTTTAGAAATGCCTAGGATCAGTGACCAAATAAAAGATTTGATTGTGAAAAAAAATAAAAGCCGGTTATAAGCAGATTGAGGTTGCTGAAGATCTGATGCTAGGACAATCAGCAGTCCATTATATCTGGAAAAAGCACCTAAAATTTGGAAGCACTACTGGCGGTAAAAGGACTGGTAGACCTATAAAAACAACCTTGCGAGAAAGAAGAAATCTTTGTCGTACCTCCAAAAGAAACCCGTTTCTTTCAGCCGCCAATCATTACACCACTATTTGTAAATGCTCTTTTATAGCTCGTTCCCAGTCGTGTTGGTACAATTTTATCCATTTTTCGTCATCAATTTCATCGTTTATATTTTTAACAACCTCTTTTATTGTTAGCGTCTCCCATCATTTATTCCTTTATTTTACTTGTCTTGTTCTCATTTTCTCTCCTTAATTTAATTTAATTATCTTTTCTATCTTTCTTTAATTTTATTTGACCATTTACTCTATTTTAACGCCTAGATTCTTTTTTTTATATATTTGACTACTTAATTTTATTATCATCATCGAATGGCATTCACTTTTATTCTTCAATTCCTTTTCTCATTAATCATTTTATAGGTTGGCATTACTTGCACCGAAATTTTTTTCAACGAAAATTTTTTCACCAATATTTTTTCATCCAATTTTTTTCAACGAAAATTTTTTCATCGAAAAATGTAAAATCTTTTTGAATTTACTCCGAAATATTCATAGTAGAAATTAAAAATCATGATAAATATATTTTTGTAGTATATTGACCCGACAAAATAATTAATCAAAATTTTTTTATTTGATATATATTTATCATAATAATTTAATTTTTAATATTAATATTATTTAATATTGTTTTAATATCACTTATTTGTAATACTCCTCACTCTCCAAAGTATTTTATTTACTTATTTTTATTAAATTTATTTTTAATTAACTTATTTTTATTTTTTAATTTTTCGAGCCAGCCAGTTGATACTTTAAAATTATTATATTTATCAGAATTATATTTCTTTTATATTAAGCGCCATAACCTGAAAATATTTGTCATTAAGACCTTTCTCATTTATATCCTTAATTCATTTTATGAGTTAATTTTCTCCTAATTCAATGTTTCGGCCCCCAACTTACTTAAAGTGTGAAATTTTCAAACATATTACTAATAAAATTTTATTTTTATCAAATAATTGAACCGACGTATTAAATTTAAAACATATTATTTCAATAGCGATAAATATTAGCAATAAATTCTTAAAAATTTTTTTTTAAAATATTAGAGTTTCTCTCGAATATTACGCCCTGAACTTTTTATTCGAATTGTGTTATCTTTCGCTTTTATTAATCATTAATTATATATTTTTTGCACAAATTATTGTTTTATTATAAATTTACCGTTATTGTGTACTTAGAGATCTATTCGAATTTTCGACTAGGCCTTTCAGTGCATTAATACACTTATCATAAATACTTTTTAAATCTTCTTTTTAGAAATAATTATTATTTAATTATTAATTTAGAAAAAAAAAATTATTGTAATAATTTAATTTTTATTATTAATATTATTTAATCTTGATTTTAGAATTAATTTTTGAGATGGTCACTGAATATATTAAAAGTAAGAGAGATGAAGACAAGCTTACACATAATGGATGGTTTTCATATATGAAAAGGCATTTAATGGTAGAAAATACTGGAAATGTGAACAATATTAAAAGTTCAAATGTCCAGCAAGAGTCATTGTGACTTATGATGGACAGGAAATATTCAAGAAAGAACACAATCATGCTGGAAATTTAGCTAAAGTAGAAGCTGCTAAGGTTGTAAATGAGATAAAAAGCAGATCAATTATGTCTAGAGATGCTCCTATTTCAGTTGGTGCAACAAGCACTCTATCTGTAGCAGAAGAGATCCCCTATTTAATATTGAGATGTGGAATGTATTTGAGTCAAAACGAATAAACTTGTCTCTCCAATGTACAAAGCTTCGCACTTGTGACATTTGAATTGATAAACTAGATTTGCCTTAATACACAAAGGAGTTTTTGATTTGTTGGAAAAATAGTTCCGGCATTTATTAGTTAAAAAGATTACTCTCAATTTTAAGCCAACAGGTGTTCGATGTTCTAAAAATCGTTTGAACTCTTTTGCTCTCTCTGAGTACGGTAATTTTAGATTGATAGTCATTTCATTATCAATGTCATTTCCCGAAGTTATATTTGATGCATTATTTGATTTTAAATAAATGGATTCAACAGTATCTTTTATGATTTTATTTAAATATTTTTTGTTAAATCCATTTTATTAAATCCACCCTAGATTATGACTTAAAATATTGATAAACTAACTATTTAAAATGCCAAAATGTCTTGTTTAACATTCTAAGACATAAGCATTTTATTCGATAGGTATTTTATCCAATTGATAACAAGCTCATTATTGAGACATTGTACTTTTAGACTGTAGTGACCACCCAAAATTAACTTATTTAAATATTTACAAAACTATTTCTTTATATATTAAAAACCTTATATATTTATTTATAATTAATTATTTTAGATAAAAATTCAATAAAAATAACGGACACCAAAAAAGCAATTTGTTTTAATGCATTCCTAAATAAATAACGTTTGCGTCTTTTTTGAAATCAAACAAATCTTATGCAATCGCAGAACATTAACTTGAATATTAATTTTCCAATTGTCAATTCGAAAATTGTGACAACTTTGCACGATGAAACGATATTATCGTCGTGTGATTTGTTAAGAAAATAAATCAAAATCTTGGTTTACGATTATGATGATCGAAATTGTAAACTAAAGAATCCATTGACGAGGACGAGCGGAGTGAAACACGATTTGTGTAGTTTCCACATTATCATTCATGGCCGAGACATCATTGTTTATGCCATGTCTTCGGAGACCTCGGAACAATTCAGGGGTTTGGCGTTCCAGTGGACTCGATCGGTTTTTGATCACATTGGGCCAGGTGGCGGCCCTGATACCTATGTCAAAACGCCACCCATTAACGGTAGAATAATTATCTTAACAACATGTTCTCGATGTTTTATCGCGCAAATCAACACCCCCCCCCAAATAGACTTACATAACTTTTATGCATGGTGATTTCAATTTGTTTTTTCTTTCTAATGGAATGGGGAAAAAATTTTTGTAGATATTAAATCCCCATGAATAACTGTTTATAAATTATATAAAAAAAATCGAAAACAGACAAAATATTTTTTGTTTACCAAGACTGAAAATAACGTCCACCGCTTTTAGTGTTAAATTACAATTTTACTTACCAAAGAAAAATTTTGGTATCACTTTAAATTGTAAAAAAAGGAAACTTTTCAAAAACTTTTATTCAAATCTTCAGTTTTATACATTAAAAAGGCAATGTAAAACATAATACACGAACTAAAAAACTGCATAAATCCCATATAACTATATATAATAATATAATTATTAAATTGGTCTAATAAGGTTCCTAAAATAAATGTAATTATATTATTTAATTTCAAAATAATATTTACCATTACTAATCGAACTGATTATTAATCCAATTCCTTTCACAAAAGATATGAGTCCTATAATTTGTGGTAAGTTATTAAAAAAACATATATCTGATAAAATAACATTGGTCTGACCAAATATCACACCCGAACCTAATCCTCGAAACAGAGCAAGTACACATAATATAATAAATGTCGTTAAATAATCATTATTAGTTGTTAAGATATTTATACTTAGACTACTAAATGTAGTAAGTAAGATAGCTGCGCTAAATATTACGATTCTAAATTTTTTTATCCAGGATTTGTTGAAAAAGATACCAATAAATATTTTACTCATAAATTCCGAAAATCCCTCGATAGATATAACAAACATTGCATCATTTTCGTTAACCTATATATAATTAAGTAAATAATGGCAACTTTAATAAAAACTTTGTCAAGTTTTTATATAATTTATGAACAAAATAGACCATTCTTATCAATATGACATCTTCAGTATAATAAAAATTATTAATTGATATTTATGCAGTTAAAAAAAATATACGTCATACGAGAGAATTAAAACTTTCTATCGGACTCAAGTTTATCGAAAACCAACTAATATTGTTGGGTATTACTTATTTATTCTTTTTTTTGTTTTTATATTGTTAGGAATTAATAGTAAACGGAAAATTTTTGAAATAGACAATGGAAATTAAGTTAAATTAGTTAATTAAATGTAATTTTATAAAATACTGGTTTAACAAAAAATAAAACTTTAGTAATTTAGTTCCTCAATTTTTTAAGAAATAATTAAATAAATAGAATACAAGTTAAATGTAAATTAAATAAAAAACAATTTGTTTTAATAATTGGCAGAATTTTTCCGGGAATTGAAAATCAGAGTGGAAATTGGAATTATTAGAAGATCAACGCATTCAATCAATTATTCCAAATATTTTTCAATAGCCGATAATTAAGTGTGATTAATAAATATAATTTAGTGATGGATATTTGTTCTTCTCCGAGTGGTGTTCCCACAGATTCTAACATATATAATAAACCTCTGACTCCAAATCAAAGGGTTCTTCCAACGGAAATTCAGTCTCAGATCACAATTAAAGTTTACTGATTTGACTTTGATGGAAACAGTTTGAGTCTCGCTCATGACAAACCCTATCAAGACTTGATCTCAATAAGATTCAATATTTGACTGAACTGAACAGTAACAACTGATAATTCTGTTTTATATTTATTAGGATATTTATTACAAAATTGTACAATTCAATTCTTTTTTTACAATTGGCAGAGATCTCAATATTTTTGGGTAAAGGCAGATTTTGTTTAACGAAAATATTTTAATAAAATATTTTAATAGTAATAACAATTCAAATGAGAATTGTCTACATGTTCTAAATACTGCAAAGAATTTTCTCTGTGGCTATCAAGACCGGTATTGCATTGTTCTCATTTATCTCCTTCAGATGACACAGAATGCAATTGAGCGCCTTGAAATAAGCCACATAGTAATAGTCCTTTGGAGTTGAAAAGTGATGTTGTGTACTTGACTGAAATTGAACAGGTGCTCAGATTCATCGAGGTAGTTTGAATTCTTCGGATTTGTGTAAAGCTGACTGCCAAATGGTAGAAAACCGATCTTCCGTTCGATGCAAAGCCAGCTCCATGATGGCATGACGGTGATTTCGAAAAACACAGCTGCCAGCCTCAAACCGAGAAAAAACTCAAATTATGTGAGTCTTCGTAAAAATCCACTAGCCTTTGAGCTCGGAGAAGTATCCGTGGATGTGTTGCCAATTAGCTAGACCGCTTCCTCAATCACAACCAGTATCTGATCAACACGTGCTATTGCGCGGTATGTCACTGTAAAGCTTTTAGAACAGAGAGGACGCTGCTGGGTTTGGGGAGACCCTAAAGCCTCTGACACAAAGCGAATCAAAGTACATAGTTTTGGTAATCCTCAAATAAAAGTTGAGTTCGTGAGTGAGTTTAAGGAAGTCACGCATGAGAGGCATTCTTGAGACAGCATCCTGCACTGCCAGATTCACGCAGTGCATGTAGCAGCGTGTTTTAACATCACTTGGAGATGTCTCTTGAATTCGATTGGCAACTCCGATTATCTCACCTTGGAAAGCTGCTGCGCCGTCAAAACACAGCTTTGTAATTTTTCATTTCAAAATTCAGTCGGGGTAAAACATTTTCAATGGACTTGACAATTGTAGCGCTATCACAACGATCAAGTGAGTACATTCCAAAAAACGTTTCTTTCACATCAAAGTTGTCATTAATTTTTCGAAGGCAGACCGTCAACTGCTCCTGACTGCTGATGTCTGCTGTTTCATCAGCAATAGTGCCGAAATATTTTCTTTCCTTTTTATACTTTTGCGAATTGGCGAAAAATGGCAAGGGACATGCTCTGAAAAATTTCTTCCTGGATTTCTACCGATGACCATATGGTCTTTCTATTCAACCAGAGAAGTAAATCACTTGAGTCACCGCATCGGAGCTTTAATAACTGCTTGAAATTGCTGTTCACATCTTCATGTCCACGAATAGCGAGACCTTGACGCGCAAGAAACAGAAAAGTGGAAAACACCTGTTTCAAGCATTCTGTGGCCCTCTTTCTCTTAGCTTCATTTTGAATATTCAATTGATTGAGAACATTGTTGCGCTTCAAGAGATTTGAGAACTTGTAAGCAGATTGACAGTGCAAAAGACTCCTCGTATGATACTCGAAACACTGGGTTGCCTTCTTCTAATTTTTGAAGCCCTTGGTAGTAAATGCTGTCTCGCTTTTTACATAACTGCTCACTCCGTGTTGGTGCAGTTGTCTGCACGGGTGGTTGAAGGCATGTTTAACTTCGTCATCCCATTCCAGCCAGGTAAAGAGTTTATACCAAGCAGGAAGAAATCTCCGTTTATCCTCCGAGAAGGGAAAGTAACAGTACTTGAATAATAAGGTTCTCTATGTAGAATAAGTGGATTGCCTTTTGTTTTTTTAGGGGAGGTTATGTGACAATCTCCACCTTCTCGGTTGACTGACTTGAAGAACAGTTCGAAATCCCCTTGTGGCTGTCGCGGGTGTCCCTATTGTTGGGGTTGGATGGCAGTCAGTGATGGGAGTCGAATGCCCGGTTGTAGCACTCTTGAAAAAATTGTCGATCAAGCATACTCTAAAAAAGAAATTCATGCAATTTATCAAGTAAATTCAAAATTTATGAGAATTAGAGAATGCACTCAGAGTTAGAGTAGCTATTGAATTGGAAATGGAATTGCTAGCCAGAGAGTTAAGTCAAGCAGAAACACACCAGGTTACAAGTAAATAGTGAATACGTGTATACGAGTTGTGTGTGTTTACGTGTGGGCCGTATGAATAAAATGAGTATGCCTGAGTTACAGTACTCAATAAGTGCTTTATTAGTTCTCTACAGCCCGTATATGACTTTATGCCGCTGGAAATAGCACACAACAAAATGAAGTCTGATTCTCACCTGTTTGTTTGTTAAAGAATAACACCACGTTTTTCAATAAATCACATACTCCACACATTAGAGTGTAGAAAAACAATCTCAATGTACCAAATATGCTATACTAACTGGAAAACCTATATTTAAAATGGTAAAATGAGTGAAATTCGAAAAGTTATGCAAAGTATTGGGGGGAGCGAAAAGATACTCACGCGGCCCTCAAGATCGATGCCCTTGCATATGATACTATTCAATTTACTGATTTTCTAATCGGCAATAAAAACAACTGTAACTATAACAGTTTTGAAAATCAATTGAGAGAAATACCAACTAACACCGTAAAACAAACATATATTCACGAACTTCAAATGGAAAATCAATGAAAAATTAAAAAAATTTCCATTTTGGAACGATTGGGACTAATCTGTGCGATGTGATTTGTTTTCCAACGAAGAGGAAGACAATGATCCAAGTTTTGGTCTTAATGCTTAGTGGGAAGTGCCATATCTGACTAACATGGAGGAGCTACCTTACAAGATGTAACGATCTTCCAAGAACTTATGGTTAGCATGGTTAGGGTTCTCACCGTTTAAGATGAGAACACGACCTTGCTGGATTTACTGATGTCGAAACTCTCAACGAAGTACCATACTGACCAAAAGTTTGGACCTTAAGCGGATGGCCACCGTGATTTGCGGGGTTGCCGGCGGTGGAGAAGCATTCGTAACTCAGAGCGTGAAGGTTGAGGCGCTGGGAAAAGATCAAGATCTGGGTTAGCTGGTCCGACTGGCCCGAATACACCTCAAGGTGGAATGTGAAGTCACTAATGTCATCGCGGCCGTGGCGCAGTAAGAGGACAACCTTGTTTCAGTGCGTATAACTTAGGTAGGTTTAGAGACAAGGGTGGATCCAGGGGGGTAATTACCCCCTTTACGCCCCATGGATCCGCCCTTGAGTCGTTTGTTTAAATAGTTAAATAGCAAGACGGCAGTTTTATTCAAATATAATTTTGTGTTATTCAGATTCTCATTCTCCACAAGCTAGCGCGCAATAAGGACCTTGAAGATAGTGCCGCAATGCGACAGGCGAGCAAACGTCTCAGTATGGCTTGAGAGGTTTCTCGAATGCGCGGAAACACTCTGCATGGATAAATAGACGATGTTGCCGCTGGCGCTGTCGGGCGAGGCAGCCATCGTTTTTTGGGGATTTGGAGAAATGACTCGACAGGATTTCGAGAAGACTGCTGCGGCGCTCACAAAATCTTTCGCCCCAAGTCCGAGACTGTCATGCGTGAGTTTTGCTTCCAGACGGTTGGTGCCCGGAGAGAGTGTCGATTTCTTTATGGCAGACTTGAAACGGTTAGCGGCCATAATTTACGGCGGTGCAGGAGGCGGTGAGGCTTTTGTGACCCAAGCCTTCATAAACGGGCTGCCGGAAGCGGCCATAAGGAGCGTTGAGACCGAGGAGCTCGGATTTAGACAGATTGGTTCCGTTGGCGCGCATGCATGTCAATGTTGTGTTCTATTTGCTTGTGTGTATATATATTGTCCCTCAAACGCCTTCTAAGAATATTTAAACCCTGATTTGCAATTTCAAAACGACAAATTCCAAACTATGTGAACAAGCCCTTTTATCATACCCTCTCTGTATTTTTCCTCACAAAAACTCTGTGGTGTTGTTTTATGCTTTATGTAGTTTTATACTCAATTTATCATTTGAAGTATTTCTAAATCTTAGGAATGAGATACAGAAATGATTTTAGTTTTTGCTAGCACTTAAATATGTGAACAAAGATTTTCTATAATGAAACCCGGTCTGAACAAGTTTATGCATGATCATCCTCATTATGCGTTGTGATTTAATATGTTGGAGTTTAGTACATTCATCATTTATGGATCGGAAATTTTGGTTTGACCGAATATTTGCCAGTTTAAAGGAAAGTATATAAATAGAATATATAATAAATTAAATAAATTAAAATAAAATAATTAAATAAATCCTTTTAATTAAATAAATAAAATAATTAAATAAAACTAATTTAAATTAAATTAAAAAATTAAATAAAATGATTAAATAAAAAAATAATTAAATAAATAAATTCAAAACTTTAAAAGAAAATTAAATAATGAAATAATTTAAGCAGCATTCAAAAAGTATGCAGTCGTTTAAATGTATCAATGATGCTTCGTGACATTAAAAAATCAAAATTTAAAAATCAATGTTTTGTTTGCGTGATTGCTTCGGTTTTGAAAGAGAAAAAATGTTATGTCAGTTCAATTTCGAGATCAATTTGTGTTTTGTCAATTAATAAAGAGTTTTATATTTGTCATTATATTTGTCAACTCTGATTTGAATTTTGGACGATTTGAAGTGAAATTTTGCAAAAATTCGTAAATATAAATCGAGACATTTTTTGTAAAAAACCGAATTTAATTTTCGACAAAAAGAAATTGTAATTTTGAGCGCTGTTGAAATAGATGCTTACCGATTCATACATTAAAAGATTGCCGTATGTACTGCCATCACTGACTTCACTTGAATCTGAAATTGAATGGTTCACTAAAAAACGAGAATTCTAAAAGTCAGTGATTTTGAATTTATAAAAGCTAAAAAAGATAAAATTCAAAAAGAATTTATGGAATCGGCCCAAATAGGAAAATCCATAACAATGAGACACGGCTTCCGCTCCAATTTAGTTTCGGGTAAACAATTGCAAACTAATAAAAGGTTAGTTTTTGTTTTATAGAAATAATATTTCCAAAGAATAATTTAATTTAGAATTGTTTTTAAAACTTGAGTTAATATTTCTATCTTTATCCCTTGTAGTATGGAACCAATTAAATATAGACTTTTCTTCTTTGCCATCAATATTTTCATCGTAAAGTATAGGAAATACAATAGTGTTAGAAGAAATGAGTACAAAAGTAATAAATAATTTGATAATCCATATTTTTTACTTTTAATTTTTTATTACCTTCAACTAAATAACAGCTTCAATAACTACATTTAGCATATGTTCCAGTCATAAATGTTAATGGGACCAACGATCCAAACAAGTTTGGGCAACACAAAGTTATAATGTTTATTTAGGTGTACACATAAAACAAGGCTTTAAAGCATGAAAATAAAATTCCAGATTAGTTTAATAAAGAAAACATTTTATTGTTGAGGGAAAGCAGAGCCGGATTAAACATTTGGGGGGTGTGACTGTGCAAAAAAATCTGGGGCCCCTTTTGTCAGGCATAATTTTATCTCAAAAATTAAACCTCTGAAAACGACAATTTTAAATAGTTTCCTATAGTCAAATTTGAGATCAATAGAATAATCTGAATAAATGTATAATATACATTTATATACATATACATTTATAAGAAATGAGAAAAATATTTATTTAGAAAGATTGATCATTGATAAAATAAATCGACTAAAAAACGAATTATTTTTTAAATCAAAAACCTCAAGCAAAAATACAACAAATCTCCCAACCAAACAAGCCCAAAAAACAACACAAATAAAATAACAACTTACTATTTTCCCATCACAAATAACCCCCACAAAACCACATCAAACTATAAAATTCACTTCCGCCCATTAAATCCCAAGTACCACACTACAAATTGTTATCATAATAACAACACCCCACCTTCTCTTATTTAATCTTATTTAATCCTTCTTCGGTCTTTTTGCGTGTTACGGTTAGTTACAATGTTTCCATCACAATGACCATACTTAATTGATATTCGAGATTTAAAACTTATATAGTGTTATTAGATGTTAATTTTTCGACGCTTTGCTAAAATGAAATCATTGATAACGTCATCAAGGCACAGTTGACACAATGGATAATCCGGCCCTGAGGGAAAGATATTTGATATGAATGAAGCAACGATTAGAACAATAAAGTAAAAATAAGAGACATTAGAAAAGCATAGCTTTTAATATAAGTTTTTATGAGAAAATTATAAATCTTTTAAAGTTTGTATATAGATACTTTTTTGTATATATATACTACAAGTATTCCTTGAAACTATTATACTTAATTGATATACCTCATCGTATCTTCTTTAAGTTATATTTAAATATTGAATGAACTAATTATGTTTTTGAATTAACAATAAACATGACTTACTCCATAAAATCGAGCACAATCAAAAATATACGTCATCCAAAGACCATTTCCAACATTCAATAAAAACTGAGCAAACAGAAATAGTAAAATGTGTTTATTACGAAAGATAAACGATTTCCAGGTCGGTTCATCAGCAAAAAGATTTTGAGAAAAACTTTCATCTGTTTGAATTTGTAGAAAACTTCCTTCAAAATCAATAACGTAACTTTTATTTGAACTATAAGCAGATTTGACAGTGAATGGAGATAAAGCATAACATTTATAAAATTCTGGTATAAATTCCAAAGAATAATTTAATTTAGAATTGTTTTTAAAACTTGAGTTAATATTTCTATCTTTATCCCTTGTAGTATGGAACCAATTAAATATAGACTTTTCTTCTTTGTCATCAATATTTTCATCGTAGAGTATAGGAAATACAATAGTGTTTAGAAGAAATGAGCTCATAAGTAATAAATAATTTGATAATCCATATTTTTTTAATAAAAAAGCTATTATAAATGGCGACACACTTGTTCCAATTGAACTTCCTGAAGAAGAAATTCCGCACATTAATGCAAAGTTTTCGTTACATGTTTTGACCAATATTATCATACTCGGAAACAATATAAGGCATAATGCAAAACCTTCATTTAATTTTTGAAAATTATCCTGACTTCATATAAATCCTCACCATATAAAAATCCATATCCAATAATAAAAAACAGTAAATGATTAGTAAATGAGCACATTAAAATACCCAGAAATGCTAACAATGAACCAATCATTCCGACTTTTCTACATCCAAATTTCGATATTAAGATTATACATAATGGCCCTAAATTAAAATAAATTATATTAATCTTGAATTAATATAAAACCCAAAAGTAATCTAAATGATGAATTAATTCCAAAAACTAGAGAAACAAATTTCGAATTTGTACTAAAATATAATTGAATATCATTGAATAATACTGAATATGATTTTTCAATGCCTCCAATTAAAAGATTATTGAGAAAAACTGCTATAGCAATTTTAAAATTGAAATTATAATCTTTAATAGTTCTCAGATTGAAATTCTACAAAAATTAAAAAGACATTAATTGATAATAAATTCAATAGTAAGTCAATTTTAATACTAAATTTAAACACTAATAATTGTTATTGGAGCGGAGAATTGCCGATTTGATCGAACATTTTTGCCAGTTTCAGGAATTCATAAATAAAATATATAATTAAATTAATAAATTAAAGAAATTAAAATAATTAAATAAATCATTTTTTTAATTAAATAATTATATAAATAAATTAAATAATTAAACATAGAAATCTCTTTATTCCAACATTACGACGACAATAATTTAAAATAAATATGCGGATTTTCTATGCCAATTTCACTCGACAAGGCACGTAAAAATTGATTGTTTGATTATAGTTTTATTATTATTCGAATGAAGTCGAATTTTCAATTCCAGATTAATTTGAATGAATGGTGAGCCTCTTTCTGATTGAATGATTGCATGTATATGTGTTAATGTGTGATTATGTATTTCGAATGATTTGTATGATATGTGAATTTGATTGGTTGAGTGTGTGTATTTTTAGCGCAATTTCCATACTGACAATTGTGATTATTAATTGGTTATTTCTGTGTGGATGTGTGTCCGCAACTTTAAGTCGTATCTCCTCCTCAACGAAGCAATATCGACGGCTAGTTCCAAAAGCAAATATGTTAAGCAAGTTCGGAGGATGATTGTGGGCCAAAAAAATTCCCGGAATTCCTTTATTGATTTCCTGGAAAAGCCAAAAAACTCGAAAAAATGCAGTTTTTGGCCTATATCTCGGCAACCAGACCACTTAGCGACTTGAAACATTTACCAATCGATTCATGCAATAATTTAGAACAATATTGCCGAAGAAAGTTTTCAAAAATATCCTTTCGTTCGGTAACAAAAAATTAATCATAGTCAAATACATATATAAACGTTTTAATATTTGGGCACCGAATAACATAAGGAAATTGCGCTTAAATTGTCACTAGACTTTTTATTAACTTGTTTTATGTATGTGTGTTTGTGAATAACAATCACAATTGGAACTGAATTTAAAAGAAAAGAAAATGTTTCTCTCGTGAATAAAATTTTGAAACTCGACTGTTTTATTTATTAGGAGATCGAATAAAACTATTTCATCCTTGAAACCTAAAGAATACGACGTGATTAAGAATTTGATTGATCCGTTAAATCCACTCAGCAAACACGATTTATCATCGCATTTAGAAAATAAAGATGATAAATTGAAAATTGTAGAAGTTCACTGTGACGAAGTGGCGTCATGTGAAAATGACACTAAACCGTTATATGATGAGATCTTGTACAAATTGGAGTTTAAAGAGAAAGATAATAAAAACGTATCGTGTCGAGATTCCAGTAACTTCTTAAGAAAATTAAATGAAATCACAACAGCCAAAAATTGGTCGCCGGTGTACATTTTTCTGAATTATGTTGCCAAATTACGAAAATTTGATGAAAAAATTATATAAATCCAATTAAACCAGCACAAGCTTGACCAAAAAATATAAATTTTCCCCATATTCTTTTCATCGTATTCATAGTGGCCCTTTGATACTCAAAAAATTATCGTAGTTTACTTTTCCTACTCCATAAGGTAAAACGGTATCAATGATTTCATTCATTACTGAGGTGATACCTCAATCTGTGTGGTAATAGCGGGAGGAGTTGGCCCAGGTTTTTGACCAATCAGCGGCTGTTTGAGCACGGTTAAAAATTTCAAAAAAAATCGCATTATTCCAATATATTAAAAAAATGGCGAAATGAAATCCAGATTCAAATAAATATATTTCGCTAATAATCAACGATTAAAACAATTTTCAAAAATCTTAATATTTGGACAAATGTTTTGTAAATATAGAACAGACATTAGAGAAGAGTAAAAATTACAAATATTTACATTTGAAAGTTTTGATTTTTTTTATAAAGAATTATTTTCAATTTCACATTAAAAATAATTCTAAATTCAAATGAAAATTGCAAATAATAATAAAATAAGAATAACATTAATAAAGACAGTTCTTGATTTAAGCTAAAATAAAATAAAACGAAAGTTAATTTACATAAAAATTTACACAAAAAAATTACATAATTTTCAATGTACAACCAACAAAAAAAACAAAGCTGAACAATAAAAATAATTTACAAAAGTTACAACACAACAATTACTCTTTCTTTTTTAGAAGGAAATAAGAAATTTCGTCTTGAATCTTCGATTTCTTCTGGTGAATAAATACCAATTGTTGACATTTGATCTAAAGACGTAAAATTTATTAAATATTCTAATTTTGTTAAATCCAATTTTTCGATGCCTTTAACTTCTTTATTATTTGGTAACGAAATCCACATTTCTGGTGTTAATCGATATAAAGGTGCTGTTATCTCATTACATCGTAATTTTCTAGGTCTTGTTCCATTTTCCACTAGAATTCATGTTATAGGTTCTACAAATCTTAATTCACATTTATAGCTAACTGGAAGTTCATTTGTACACCCATTATGTTTTATTATTTGAACTGATATTTCTTTACATTTATAACTATACAATGCTTCACCCATAATTCGTCCAAATACACCTTTCTCAGCGACTAATATTGGAGCGACTACATTAGGATTTGTTACTACTAAAGAGATTCTATTTTGTAATATTTCTCGGTTCAATTTACAATCATTCAATATAACCTCACGATATAAATCTTCCACCGTTGATCGATGAAAATGAAATGCAAAATCCATTTTGTTGCTCAAATAATGGGATAACTTTATACCAGCATTATGTACAACTGTAGCATCAGATATCTTTTCTTGAGAAACATATAGACCCTTGTAATTTGTTGAATTGGTTTTCCACAACGGTTTTCTTTGTCTTTTTGAATAAATCTCATTCCATCTGCTGTAAGAGATGACATTAAAACTGTTGCCAAATTCTTTTTCTGAACTGGTACTGCTTTTCGAGCTTGATGCTTCTTCGGTTTTAACATATCTGGTCTT
>MQRK01218253.1:36247-46272 GCA_001938485.1 Girardia tigrina
ATTCATATAATAAAATTGCTTAGTTTTAACTCATTATAACCTAATTTTCATATGGAAAATAATAGATTTACAAAATTATTATAGGTGGCCCATTACTTTTGCTCGCGACTGTATATTGAGTACGAAATTTATTCAATATAAACAAGTAATAGATGATTATTCAATGTATAAAGAAAGTAATAAAAATTTGAAACATAAAGATATTTGCAAAAAGATAGGAACTTCTGAATATCGTTCTTCAAGAATATTAAAAGATTTAAATATTTCTTCACTTTATCGTTATGAAACTCCCATGAAAAAAGGAAAAATTATACCGAAAAAGAAAACAACAAAAATCAAGCTTGATCGAGAAAGTACGAGTAAGATTGAGTCTGATAAAAAGAATAAGAAAGAACCAAAAACAAAACAAAAACATAAAGAAGAATTAACAATTGGCATTGGAAATCCTAAACAAGAAGAAGAATCTGAATCAGAACAAGAAGAGTCTGAAAACGAAAAAGAAAAAAAACGTAATTTAATGATTGAAAAAATTACACAAAAATCAATATCATAATATTAATTTAAAAAATGAAATTAGTGAAATTAGAAAAAGAAAAAAGAATAAATGAAAAAATAGAAAATAATGAGAATTTATATAAAAAATGAGTTTGGTATGAAGCAATTGAGAGAAGTGGTAATTTTAAAAGAAGATGCAGCAGCTATGAAAAGTAAATTATATATGGCTGTTGATTATTGCGCTGAATTAGAAGAGGGTAAACAATATCTTGAACAAGAAAATAAAAATTTGAATAAAAAATAGAATTAAAAAATAATCAATTAGATAAATGTTTAAAAACTATCAGTAATTTAAGCGAAGATATACAAAAAGATTTAACTGAAGAAATTAAAAAACAAGATGAAGATTTAAATAAATCAATTCGAATTCCTACGAGAAATAAAAGAGATATTACAAAAGTTTTGAAAAAAATTATATAATTGGGAACCTTATGAACATGATTTTATAAATTCTTTACAAAATATACAAGATTTACCAGATTAAATCGCGATACTTTTCAAAAAATTTACAAAATTTAAAAAATGAGTTATTCAATAAATTTCGCAACGTATTTTTATATAATATAAAAATGAAGGAAAAATTAAATATTTTAAACATGTCGAAGCCAAATTCGAAAATAAATTATTCCCAAAAAATTTTCGAATCCTAATAGTTGGTGAATCGCGGGATGTGGAAAAAATGTTACTGGAAGATAATTTTTTAGATTTTAATAATCTAATTTTTTATTCCACAACAATTGATCAGCCAGAATTGAAAGTCATTGCAAATTGCTTCCGATTTGAAGATTTTAATATCATAGATTTTAATACCATTTATTTTAATATCTCTTCTTGTATTCGTGATTAATATAATTTAACAGGATATATAGTTGAGATTTTTTATTAAAAAATGAATTACTCAATAAAAATTTCGTAATGTATTTTATAAATAAAATGAACAAAATAATAAAAGGAGGTGACGTTCAACAAAATCTTGCTAATTATACAAAATTTTTTAGTTTTATGAAAACAAAATATGGTGAATTACATTTACCGGGTAAAAATTATTGTGGTCCATTAACGAGATTGGATATTCGACTGGATCCCAATACCGATAAACCTTTAGGAGAAGAAAATGAACCTGTTGATGGCCTCGATGAAGCATGTTATCGCCATGATTTAGCATATCGAAGCGATGATATTCGTGATCGTCATTTAGCTGATATAAATTTAAATCACGATATCAATCAATACAAGATTTAAATTTAAGACAAAAATTTGAGCGATTTCTCATAAATTTCTTAATGAAAGGAAAAAATCGTCTTTGGTGGTGAAATCGGAGATACTTTTTACTGCGAAACTTGTGAAAAAAGTTTTAATATTAAAAATAAAAATAAACATCTCGAGAGTAAAACACATAAGAATAAAATAAAATCAAATGAGGACCAATTAGTACGAGAATTACATTTTCCTCATAATAAAAATAAAATTTTTCTCAAAATAAATTTTTATGAACCAAATCATATTTGGTCTGCTGATTTAATATTTTTAACCCGGGAATATATTGAAAATCAACAAGTCGAGAAAATTCGAGCAAGTCGAGATTTTGTGGACACAAAATCTCGACCTGAAATTCCTAAATCAAAACCCAAAAATAATTCAAGTGTTCCATTTCCAATTTTAACTGTAATTGATTTATATTCCCGTTATGGATTTTATAAATTTTTATAAATCTTCTGGATCAACATTAAAAGCTTTCAAAGAAGCAGGAAACGTAATTCCCAATTATCTGTGGACTGATCGCGGAGCTGAATTCCAAACTGGAGTGTAATAACCCGACACCTCGTTTGTTAGAGGGGATTTTTTTTTGTGCATGTGACCGTGTATTATTTCGTTGTTTTTTTTATTTTTTGTTTTTGTTTGTGTATGCGGATTGTCAATATTTATTTGCTTGTGGTTTTTTTTTAAAAAATGATTAAGTTGTTGTCTGGGTCATTGTTGGTTGTTTTTTTTTTAATTCAGTCGTTTTATTTATTTTTTGGATTATCGCATTCGTGAAAGCCGAATTTGACCAATAATCACCGTCACAACAAATCGGCCGAGTCGAAAAATGGTTGCGTTTGAAATCAAACAAAAATTTCGTCATTAGAAACATCACAAGCTCTACAATCCAAATTGTCTCGACAATTTTATAATTGGAATCTAATGACGATTAAAAGTTTAAAAAATTATTGATCAGAAATATTAATCAATTAAAATTAAAATATATTTTACTTCAACTGAAGTTTTGGCATTTTCAGTATCAATTTTGTTGGCAATCTATTTTTTAATTCCATCCACTTACTGTTCCAATTCGAGACCGACTCGAATTAATTCGTCAAAACATTCTTGTTGTCCTAACGACATATTCTAGTTGTACTATAACAGTCCATATACGAATAACGGATCGATCCTCAGTGTATCACAGGATAACAATCGTTGTTTAGCGAACATAGAAGATTTGTAACTAATTAATTTGTGAGTTATATTTTCATTAAAAAAGTTATTATATAGTGTTATTTTGTCGGTATTTACCACTCTAAACACGAGTTAAATTGATTGAGATATTCGTCAGTTTAACTAGTCGAGTTTTTTATTAAACATAAAGAAAAGAAAAAAAGACAAAATATATTATCCTCAAGCTGGTTAATTGTAGCGTATTTTGCCATTTTTTTTCAAAAAATTTTGTGAGAAAAATAATATAAATTATACTCTGTAAAAGAGAAACCCGTTTTTATTGAAAGATTTAATAAAACAATTAAATCTCAAATATATCGGTTATTTACACGTAAAAATCAAAAAAAGATAAATCAAAAAGAATTGGATAATCAATGAATATAATAATAAAATTCATAGCTCTATAAAACAGACTCAAATGATGTGTGTTGAGGACAGAAGGTGTCCTCAATCTACGGAAATAGTAAATCCACGAAATTAATTATCAAACAATTTATTTAAAGAAAAATATCAATCCATAATTTAATCAATTTCAATATTCTTAACTTTAATAATAATATTTTTTTAATAATAAGTAGGGCACTACATAAGCCCCCCTATTATAAGTGGAACGTTACTGTCGAGAAACCTTATTAGGAATTATTCTTTTTCGAATTCTTTCATCTAGTTGACACAGATGCCAATTATTTATTTCTGTCAAAGATGAATTGTATTCTTTTTTCGTTAATTTGAGTTGGCATGCCCATTACATCTAGAATGAAAGAATGTTTGGTCATATCTGTTATTTTGTATGGTCCGTTGTAACCACCGTCTGTCTTGTTTCTTCAAAAATAGGTCTGTAGATTGTTTTTCGACATCAGTAATAAATTTATTCTTCAAATTAGTTTCGTGTGCAAATTTAAAAGTCTCAAAGTTCGTGGTTAATGTTGATTTTTCTGTTTTAATATTATTTGTTTTTAATATTTTCTGTTATCTTGATGTTTAACAATTTTATAACATATTGAGTTGATTTGATTTTTAGTCTGGTGATTTTCAGTTTTTCCTTTTTCGAAATCTAATTCTATATAGTTTTTGTCCACATATATTGGTTCGTTTTCATTTTTTGAATCAGGAAAATTTTCTTTGTTCATAAGTTGATTATTTTCAGTATTTACTGTTAGTGTATTTTAGTGTTAGTGTCTTTGTATTTTATACTTTCATTATTGATGGTCTGAACTGTTTTGTTTACAGAAGCTTTTTCTGTTTGAGTTGAAATATTGTGTGACATTATTTTATTTGTCCGAGTTTCCTGGTGTATCTTTGTTATACCCATTGTTTGACAATGTTGATTTATGAGTGTTTTGATTGGAGTACTTTAGTTTAGCACTTCCTTGACGGATTGTTTTAGTTGTGAATTTTTTTCTGTTGCTTGTAATTTGGAAATGTTGATGGGATTGTTTTCTGAATTTGTATTGTTTACTTGAATTTCTGTTGGTTTTTTTATTTCCAAAAAATCTGATTGACTTATTCTGCAGTTCGATTTAGAAAGTACATTTTTTTCTTTTTTTGTCTGAGTGAGTGACGTAATTTCTGTTAAAATTACTTTTGATTTTTGAGTTGTAAAAGGTTCGAAATTTTGTTTTCTGAGTATGTCTTGTCTGAAAGAACACGGGTATTGACATTTAAAAGCATTTTTGTTAAAATTCAGGTGATACCAACAGATGTTTGTTTGTTTTTGTTTCTGATTTCCAAAATCCTTTGCGTCATAGTTGGCGAACTTGTGAGAAAAAGAATTGAGCTGATTTATTTGATTGATCTTGTTATGCTTCACTTTATTTATAGTTTTAGAAATTCCCAATGCCAATAAAGAGTATTCCACATTTTTTTGTACATCGAAAAGTAGTCTTTCCATTGCGTTTAGTAGAAAATTATATTTTACGTTTAACTGCGATAAATTATCTTGTTGATCTTGATATTTGGATAATAATTCCTGGATTAACTGGTTGAAATTTCTTTTTGACGGAGGCATATTCTTCTTTCTTTATTTCTTCTGATGTGTTTTGGATTTGTTTTGTGGGTTCTTTGTTTTCTGACACCAATTGTTGAGGACAGGTGTCCTCAATCTACGGAAATAGTAAGTCCACGGAATTCATTATCAAACAATTTATTTAACGAATTATATCAATCCACAATTTAATCAATTTCAATATTCTTAACTTTAATAATAATATTTTTTTAATAATAAGTAGGGCACTACAATGTGTTATTCAATAATAAATTACCCGATTTTCCAATAAGAAAAATACCCGAAAAAGCATATGATAAAGATAAAAAACAATTAAAATCAAAATTCAAAATCGAAGATAAAGTAAGAATTTTTATTGCTAAATCATTATTAACAGATGAGGAACGAAAAAAACGAAATTATATCAAAGGATATGACGTAAAATGGACTCGGGAATTATATGAAATCGCACAAGTTTTGAACCAGGAATATCCAATGACATTAATTATGAGATTTAACATCAAATAAAATCATTTTCGGTCGTTATTATGAACAAGATTTACATAAATCAAGGACCGAAGGTTTTTATATTAAAAAATAAAAAATAAATCTAAAATAAGAAAATGGAAACAACTTTCGAAAAACCAGTTAGTCAATTAGTATCAGGTCTCGTTATTACGGAAACGAGCTAATGAGTCAAAGATCATCACTAGCTCGTCTACGCAATCTCGTTTTGTACGATAAATAGAATAAAAAGAATATAAATAATTAAATAAAAATTATAATTGTATGAATAAACGGTATAACAACGTGAGGTAAAGTTAAACACAGAGGTCAATTGATCACGAAGGAATAACGTACTTAGTTAATGGAATAATAAAAAGAATAAATCACTCGATTAGAAACCTGAGATCTCGATGCAATCAAATCTGTTCCTATTCAGGGGATAAATCGGAATTGAAAATCGTTGATTGTGTCTGAAATACAGCCTGGAATAAAACTGTTTCGGTATGGAGAAAATGTTCCCGTATTCGAATTTGTCAAGTGAATAAACCGATTCCCTGACCTTATCTCAGACACGGGTATTTGATTTATCGCGGATAATTATGAAAATGCCGAAAAAAAAGCGTCAATAGTTGTTTCCTCGAAAGTTCGGCGAATTAATATTATTCCAAATTCCGATTATTCCAAAAGATATTTGATAATGGATATTCTTCGGATGTCTTTGTAATTAGAAGTTGATTCAATTATGGATATCTTTATTATTTTTATCGATTTTATTTTTCTAATTAAATTTTTATTGCCATAGGCAATATTATTTGTGTATGTTAGTCTGGTCTGATCGCCTTTTCAAACCGCTGATGTATCACAACATTTGCTACATTGTCTGACACGATTTATTTTTTACCATTAATATTCTTATTTTACGTTTCGATAAATCTCAAACTATAATTGATCCAATGAGCAATGTTGAATGCGAAATGAATGACTTACGACAATTCAAAACGAGACCGCTGGAATAAAAAGTTAAAAAATAAAATAAACAACAAACACGCACAAAAGCAGAAATACATCATAAAAAACTAAAAATAAAAAAAAGGTCACATAAAAAATAGACGGCGCTCACGCGAAAATAAGAACTGGAAATAGTGTGCCGGTAAAAAAAACCAAACCCGCAACACTCGTACCTTACGGAATCTTAAATTTAGACTCTAATAAGAAATTTTCACACGTTTTAAAGAAAACAAACTTAATACGAATTTGCCCAACTTCTGGATCAACGGAAAACAAAAATAAAAATGGTCCAATAGTTTTCCAATTATCCCAAACAACAGATCCAATAGATATTTGTAATGCTAAATTAGTTTATGAAATAGAAATTAAAGATCCCGCTGCGGTTTTAGAAACCAATTTTTCCCAAAATTATTCCCATCAATGTCATTAAAATTAGGAGCTCATGTTGTTGAAACAATCAATAATCCCGTAATCGCATCTGATATGTTTCAAAAGATCAAAATTATGTTCCATGCGGTGAAATAACTGGATTTATTCCTGATCATAATGAAATGCAATTAAAAACTTTTCCTGTTACACCAGTAGCAGCAAATGCAGCTGAAAATCCAGCAGTAGCGGAAGTAGTGGGAGTTGAAGGTGAAGTGAAATATTCAGGATATTTTACTCGAAAAAAACACAATATAATGGATTAAATAAATTCAAATTCTCGCTTAAACATTTATTCGTTTTTTTACGAAATTATAACCGTATTCTGTATAATGTTTTTATTGAATTTACGGCAGTAAGAAAAATCGATAATGCGAATATTTTTTATTTACAAAATATTGCGAATAATGAAACAAAATCATCAATTGAAATCAAATCATTAGAATTAGTAATGGATCACTTGGAATTAAATGCTGATTCATATGGTCAACTAATTGAGCGATTAAGTCTTAAAGATAAACCGATTTATGTTGATTTCTTGCGCAGAATGACTATGGAATATGCATTATCAGGACAAAAAATATTCGCATGGAATGTATCTTATCCAGAATATTTACCAAGATATATTATTTTCGGATTCAAGAAATCTTCATCTCTATAAAGAAAATAATTCATTATTTACTTTGGATCATGCAGGAGATTTTACCGTTCAATTGAAATTAAATAATGAATATTATCCCTTACAAAACAATTCACTCAATAATGATTTTTATGATTTATATAATGCATGTCCAAACTTGTCGCGGATTTCAAGATAAGGCACCATTATTATCGCTGAAAGATTGGAAAAATTTATACCCAATTATTTGCTTCGATACAAGTGATATCGATAAAACCATGGCTATCAATAATGTGGTTGTAATAAAATATTTTGTCTAATTTTACAAGAAGTTCGATTAAAAATGTATATTCGCAATTCCCAAATAACCATTGTTGAAGAATTGAGAGGCGGTAGTGAAAGACGATAAAAAATTCACTAATATAAAAATGGTTACAGATACTTTAAAAATAAGAAAATTAATAGATACCGAAACACCAGGACTAATTCGCTTAAATGGTAAAGAAGTTTATCTCAATCGGGAAATATTACGAAAAATAAAAAATGTAGAGAAAAAAGGTGGTATGATCGGAGATTATTATCATTCTGGAGGAATTTTACCACTAATTCCAGCAGCAATTGCAGGTATATTAGGCTTACTGGGAGCAGGAGCAGCCGCTGGAATCGCTAAAACAGTATCGAATTCGCGCGAAGCGCAAAAGATGGTTGCTGAAAGAGATGAAACTTTACTGGAAACAGAAAAATTACGACAAGAAATGGCAAGAGCTGCATCGGAAAAATCCGGTCAAGCAATTCCATTACCACTTATTCTTCCAATGTTTAGTAAAATATTAGAATCATTAGAAAATAAAAAAGAAGGATCAGCATTACCATTATTACTGTTTTTATTGCCATTAAAATTAACAAATCTGAAAAAATTTCACATTACACTTCTCGCCCTTTACTATGTCAACATTCAACTTGGAAATTTCGAAAACAACTACAAGACTGCTCGAAGCAATTGCAACAATCCCCAAGGACGTTCTCAATAGCAACAACAAAGAGAAGCTGAACGAGATTGCAGACACTTTGATCACTCTTGCGAAGATGTCTCTGGACCAAAAGGAACCTTCCAAACAACAGATGGATTCTTCAGTCTCAAGGAAAGAACGGGAAAATCCGACCGAACAACCGAGGATACGACCCGACACCGAAGAAACAATGAACCAACCGGGTTTTCCATCGACCGGACAACCAGATCTCAATATACCGGCACATCAACCGGAAACCGATCCGATTGGTAACTGTTCTAAATTTGATTACTATATTCTATATAATAATAATCAGTGTATTGAATTGTCTAATGACGACATTTTTTTACTATTTAATTCATTTATCGATAATAGTTTATTTGGAAAAAACTTTGAAAGATTTAAATCTGATAATAATATAGACATTTCATATTATCTAGATTTTTTTAATAATAATTTAGAATTAAAAAAAATACAACACTTTTTTTAATGATTTAAGAAATAAAAATATAACAACACTTTCTTTTAATTACCTAAATGATTTTCATAATTTTTTTACAATAAAAAAAACAAAAATTGTTTTAATGAATTTTTTACTGAATTCTTTTCAGAAACCCTAACAAAATTTTTATCTAGTAAAAATTTTTTTAATTATTACAATGTAAATATTGACATTTCAAAAAATATTGAAATTGACAATATTACATATAAAAAAATCTTCNAAAACTTTAAAACCGAAATTTTGAAATTAATCTTTTTTGAAAAAGTAAAAAATGAATATAATTCGGTCATGGAATCCGATAATGATGGTTGGATAATAGCAAAAACTCAGAAAAAAGACAAACTAGTTAATAAAAAATATTCTAATGAAAATAATATACCAGAAAAAAATAACTAGTTATAGAGATATTTTAAATAAAAAAAATATTACCACCGACAATGGCTATACTATAAAAAACTTTAATATAAAAATAAAAAATGATAAATACAATAAAAAGACCACCAATCTTTGTTTAAAAAACCCATTAATTCACTTATTAACAAATCTGAAAAAATTTTTCCTCAGGGAAACCCTGCGGGTTTCCGCTCGGCAGAACGGCCAAAAGATTGCTCGGGTGGTGCCGAAAATATGGATAGAGTGAAAGATTATGTTGAGGAATCTCGACAAAACTCTAAAAACGCTGAGAACGTCACTGATTGCTTACCTGATTGGAGTAAAGCTACTGATGAGGATTATCCTGGTCACACAAATGACGAAATTCACATCACTCCACCTGCATCTGATAATCCCGTTCAGAAACCCTTGTTCTTCCTCCCACCGAAATTGTTAGCGGATTTCACCACTAGAGAAAACTTTGGTCATTGTTGTGACATTCTTATTGAAGTAATAAAAAAACAATCTACAGCAGTCGCCACTGTGGTTAAAGCTGATCGAATAAAC
>MQRK01218253.1:57582-74576 GCA_001938485.1 Girardia tigrina
ATATATATATATATATATATATATATGTGAAAAATATATGTGAACACTTTTGATAAAATTTTATATAGGAAAATTTTTAAATAATTATTTCAGTAAAATTATTAATTTCAAACAAAATAATATTTAGTTTAACAAAACTTGGAATTAAAAATTATAAATATTTGTTTTACTTCATCAATTTTCAAGGCTGATGAAAATTACTATATAAAAAGTAGCAAATTTAGTTTTAATTTGCCCAAAAATATTTTCAAGAAATTTACTCAAAGAAGTCTCTGAAACAAGTAACGTTTGTGCAAAAGCTTGCTTCATTTTAATTTTATTCTTTTTAAAATATTCTTTTAATTTTAAAACCATAAGTATGGGAGAACAAGGTTTAAACTAAAAGATTACAATATCGTTCGTTTTTGGGAGATTCACAGTCTTTACTGTAATCTGTTAACTCGCACGAAATATTGATTTATGTTCAGTCATCAAGAATTGAATTATTATTATTATAATTTTTGACTTGTTATTTGAAATAAAGATTTATAAAAGAATTTGTGTTCATTATTCATATATTTATGTTGGAAGTCCTTTCTGATTAATTGGAGTCAGATTAAAGATGTCGGATTAAAGATTATTGATTAAAGATTAAAGAGTTGAGATTTACGATTAACGATTAAGATTTAAGATTTGTGTTTAAAAAGTAAATAATTATATTAAAGATAATTTAATACCCATAGTTAACTTAGAAAAACAATACTGAGACTCTCGTAATTCCAAATGAACAATCTAAGATTCCTGATTATTTGTCAGAAACACATTAAAAGACTGAAGACCAAATACAAATTTTCACAAATTAATTTGCCATATTCACTTTTTGTTTTGAATTTAAATTATTTTTTAATAAGATAAAGTGATTGTTTTTATGTTTATGTCTTCTTTAATTAAGATGTCTGACCCGTTTCATATTTCACATTTGTGTTGAACTTCCACCTTTATTAAATTACTTGTGAGAAAATTACACGGGATAAAATATCAGAGACAAATATTCACATGATTGGAATCACATATACAACTTTGGATAGTTTTGCAAGTCTTATGAATTCTATATAAGTACAGTGGCACAGTTTCTGAAGACCACAATTTAGCTCAAAAATCGAGCACTTTAATTGTACTTAATACATATTTTAGTTATCATCCAGTATCACAACATTCAAACTTTAAATCTTCTAAATATCTACATTAATAACTACTACATTCTGCGGTTAGTGTAAAATACGTTTGCATCGTTAATACTAGAATTAATTAAATATTCAATGTAGGATGGCACGATGTCCTATAAATGTCTTAAAAGTGCATCTATTTTCAATAGATTGTTACACATTTTAATAGCGATATATACCACAACAAATTTTAATTATAAATTACGTGGACTAAAAAAATATTTGTTTATCATTACTTATGCAATATATCAAGTCTATCCGCAAGTGAATTTTTTGTTTTTATTAGGTGAATAGCACTTTTGTTTGAATTTCTAAGAAAGTGGATTTCTTTGTACTCCAAAACTCGATGACTGTTGTAGACAATTCAGTATGTTGTAGCAAAGACTCAATTGTTTAAAAAATGCTTAATGAAAAATGTTTAATAAACTTTTCAAAGCATGTATTCAAATTGCAAAAAGTAAAGAAAAAATTTTATTACAAAATTTTCTCGGTATTTTATGGTTAAATAAATATAAAGATCGAAGAAGACTTAAAAATGCATTAAAATTTACAATACACAACACAATTTCGAAAGTTTTGAATAAATAATATGTAATATTTAAATAAATATTTATGAGTATAGTTCCGGATTGAATTTAATGCAAAATATTGTGATTTTAGACATCTAAAATACGTTTTTTAACCAATGTAAGGCATACAATATTCTAAGATTCATTATTTATAAATTTAAAATACTTTTTTAGATTTTATATTAGAAAGAAAAAAGGAGTTTGTCAGCCATTTATTTGTAGGTTTATTCTCGTTTGGTTGAAATTGAATAAATAAATCCAACTTTTATTTCTATTCTCTATGAATAATTAAACTAATAAGCTCACTAACAATGGCAATATGTTATTCATTAAAGTGTGGGATTGGGAATCATTACATAACATTTGAAATAACATAAATTGGAAATTAGGTTTAAATGTTCTTAATATACCCATTGTCCCTTTCGTTCTGGGTTATCAAAATACATCCATTTCTCGTCCCCAGTGACGATTTTCCAAAAAATGACTTTCTTCGGTGACGGATGAGATGAACCATAGCGATATTCATTCTATCGCCATTGTTTTGTGAAGAGAGAGTATGTAGGACCCATCTTGTTACTTTCTGCTCCTTTCCTAGAGCTTTCAGGCGCCGTAGGATTGTCGAATGGTTAACGTTGACGCGCTTTGCCAGTTCACAGCTAATGTCCATCATCCTCTTCTAAGAGAACCAGAAGCTCTTCGTCCTCCGTTTCTTTCGGTCTACAACTTCTTGCTGGTCTTCAAGCTGAATTCGCCCTTCTTGAACTTGGAGTACTATTCTTTGATCGTTGTAAGGCCAACAGAACCTGTAACACACGCTTGGTAAATTTCGTCCTTCGCTTGCAAACGTCTTTTGGCAAATATACAATATACATAGATATACATAGGCGTATGTGATTTTTATTGGTATCCATTTCCAGAATATTAAAAAAATAAACACGGGATTTTGGGGACAATTAAATTTTGTACTGGGCCGAAATTCTACCAGAAATTGAATTCTCCCTATAGGCGCTAATCGGGATGAGTCCAGATGAAATTCTTTTCGGAAGACACATGGAGTGGACGAAACAGTTAAACAGATCAAAAAGACCGGGATCAGGAGTCCATAACGCGACGATAGTTCTTACCAGGAGATGAAGTAATGGTAAAAGTAAAATCTTTTTATATTCTGGAAATGGATACCAATAAAAATCACATACGCCTATGTATATCTATGTATATTCTATATTTGCCAAAAGTAAAAGTAAAAAAGTATATCCCTTTTTATCAAAGGTCGGAAACTTATGCATCGACCTAATAGTTATTAAAACATCATTAATAACTGATTCTATTGAAATCGATGAAGATAAAATGGAAAAAAATAAAAAGATAAAATTGAAATGGTTCCCAGACAATTGGGTAATTCTTTTTCAATTCCATTTGAGTAATAAAGTAACATTTGGTAATAAACCATTACAGTAATTCAACTTTATATCGACATTATTCATTTTAATATCGACATTATTCATATTAATATCGAAATTTTTTATCCTTAAAATGGTAAGAAAACAAAGAAAAACACGAGAAATATATTATATTTTGATAAATATTTCACAAATCGGTAAACAAAAGTGAAAGAAATAGCTGAAACTCTGTAGATACATCGACAAACCACCATGAAAATTATTACTGAAAACTAGTCTTTATAGAAGTCAATATAAAAAAAGTACACACTGAGCCAGAAATTTGGTTAATAATCAAATCGGACAAACAATCTTTATTGCAGGGGCTCAAAATAAATGCAATAACTCAAAATAAATGATATTAAGGATGCAGGTGATTATTTCAAGGATGGTTCTCAAGAAACAGTTTAAACTAAATAAAAAATAGATTAACAAGGAAACGATTGTCACTTATAGTAATCGAAATATATACCGATGATCATATTAAAGCAATGATATATGCTACAGAAATATCAAGAAGCCTTCATAACAATCTTATACCTATATAAGATATATATATATATATATATCTAATATATCTTAATATAAAGTTGAAAAGTAAAGTTACATAATGAAAATTTTTAAAAAATACAATGTACGTATGATGTTGTTGTTAGACTTCAGAGGAAGTTCGTAGAACATCAGGAATCCGCACCAATTTTTATTGGATTCCCCTCACTACGTGTATTTAGACAGGTGTGTGATCAAATGTTTGGTGATGTAACTCAGTCTCCTAACATACTCTACCCATTTGTAACTAAGATTATTGAGGAGTATTGATGGAAGAGTTTAGAAATAGAGAGAATAACACCATCTGGAGAAAAACAAGGTTGGCGTGACGACATGAAGTTTCTACATTATCTAATTAGATTATTTAGACATTATCAAAATTTCAACATTATGCTTAACATTAGATTTGGTGCATTGCCCGTTGGAACTCATACTGTTGCCTTCTGAGCGAGAACATGTAGAACAAGTATGTATATTTATTTTCGATGCTTGGTTCAGTGATCAATTGTACTGTCTAAAGCAGTTTTTCCTTATAAGAAGGTCTTATGCTGCCTGGAGAAATACTGGTCACAAAGTCCTTCCCCTATACCAACTCACCGGAGTAATTTGTGTGCTGAGAGGTCGATAAAAGTTTTACAAGACATGCTCCTCTCTATCACTCAGTAGAAAAATTTTGTTTGCGTTTCCTGTTGTCTAATGATGCTTGATGAATAGGCGCATTTGTAGTTGACTATAACCGTAATGATGTGGTAGCACTTTAGACTACTTGATGAGTGACATTTTTTTTTATAATTAAAATTATTAAAATTAATTATAATTTTTATAATATAATATAATTTTGTATTTATATAATTTTGTGATTATATAGTAAAATACCATTTGTTGCTGGTATGCTGTTAAAATTTTATTCCGAAGTCCTAGTGTACATGTTATCTCGTAAGCGTCCTTTAACATTTATTTAATAGTTTGCGATTTTAAAATTCGAAGACATGCCTTTAAGAATAAATGTCTCCCATGTATTCATATAGCTTTTTGGACCCGAGATTGCAAAATTCATTTAGGATATGTTCTACTATCTTTCGTTAACCAGCTACTGGAACTACTAATGTCTATCTTTGAAACATGACAGACCACCTTACATTTATTTTAACAAAATTTATTGAAAATAACTTGTTATTTCTTACATGTGTAATAATCAGTGATACCAGAAAATACATAAATATTTTTTTATTAAATTTATAATAAATTTATTTTCTGTTTAAGTTAATTATTGAATAATAAATTTTAGAAATTGTGGAGGATATTTTGAATAACTCAAAATTATTGGAATGTGATGAAAATTTATTACTTATCAAACAAAATGAAATGGGGTCCACGTAAATTTGTTATTGGAATAAATTTTAATAAATTTTTTTTAGGTTTTTTCTCATATTGAATGGAAAAGTATCAGTATATATCAATACCGAATTGGTTATGGACCAGGAAGAAGAAAGAGTAGTTTCTGCTTCTTCCAGTAAAGCATCTCCGAAGAAAGAACGGATAGATAATTATCCAAAAGTGACCGATCGTAATAAATTTGGTAACTTCATTGGGTTTATAGGTTAGAAGTCGATTACATATTTTATAAAAGGAAATATTATTTATTTTCAGAAACTGGTCATGGATTTGGAGAGATGGCACTAATAAGTGATGACGTCCGGAATGCAACGATAATAACAGATGTAAAATCCCAGTTCCTTGTTTTAAACAAAACAGTTTACAATCGCAGTTTAAGGAAGTATCAGGAAGCTGAGTATCAAGTGTTTAGTGATTTCGTAAATTGTTCTCCAGTCTTTTACAATTGGGCACCACGATATAAAAAACAAGTGGCAATGAGTTTGAGAAGGTCGACATTTCCATTCGAAGTTGAAATAATTAAACAAGGTGATAGAATTAATGGAATTGGATTTATCGTTGAGTGAGTAAAATATCAGAATTCGTATATTACAATTGTATTAACATTTGTATAATTATGTTAAATTCAAACTTTAGAATTAATTTTATTTATCTTATGCCAATGTATTGATTACAATGTGTTATTACAATGTGTTATTACAATGTATTGACCATTTTGTTTGGTTAATTTGTAACTCGAATTAATTATACTATGGTTTTGAAGTTTACAAATATTTATTACACTTTTTGTAAATGTCAAATAAATTCTTCTTTCAATGAATTTTCAAGAATTTTAATTTTTAATAATTAATTTTACATATATAACTCCAATCTCTAATTTTATTCTATTAAAATAAGAATCATAATCTCTTTAATGAAACACTGTCTCCAGTATTTAATTTTTCAAAATGGGTAATAATAATAATAGCATTTTGCTATTAAAATGTTTTTATAAAATTATGAAAGAATTAGAAAAATACCCGTCATATATGATGGTGAGCTGAATTTTCGTCTTTAAAAGTTTATGTATTAATTTTTAAATCGTAATTATTATAATTTATTATTTATTATTTCGGATTCTGTGTTGATTTAACAGTCGATCAATTAAGTTGGCTCCCAGTGCCTTTTGGCGACGGCGCTGTACCAACATAACCATCTCGATGGGGCCTATCCCGATTGACCACGCCATTAAGTGGATTCACTCCGATCCATCAACAATTTTGCATTTTAATCATTGTATGCATTGAGTGTTACAGACACAACATATAGGGTGTTCCAAAAGTAATGGTAGGAAATTATTTTGTATGCATATCTGACAAAATAAAAGAGAATACAAAGTTAATGGTACAGCTGTATCTGTCAACATACAGAGTGTTCTGAATGGGATGCACCCTTCCCAGTGTCAGTGCACCCTTCAGATCGGTACACTGTTCAAACCGCTCATACGCTGCATTGCATGCTCTTTTGACCATGTCCTGTGGTATTTCTTTAAGCTGGTAGTTTGTTTCTGGTAGTTTGAATAATACTTCATCCGTACTTTTTAGATATGAAAATTCTTTCTTTTACCAATCAAAACATGTTCTTTAAAATTAAAGTTTTATTCTTTACTTTTATTAGGTCGAATTCTCCAGCTTATTAGTAATTTTCTAGAACATTTAATTATCATATGATAAAAAGCTACTTTGCCGGGTTCTCCCTACACTTTGATTTGTATAAATATATCAAATAATCGAGTTGTTTAATTACGGCTTCCAATGTTGTCTTGTCTTATTTCCTGTAACTTTTGAATCTTTTTCATTATATTTGTACTTTCTATTTTAGCTTCCGTAATTCTTATCTAAACGTTGGAGCGCTTTTAGAAAGGCTCTTTCGAAGAATCCCAGATTTTGGATCAACGATAACGGCTCCGCGAATAAACTGTCGCAAATTTAAAATCTTCTCTTTCTCAGAAAATCTGCTTTCTTCAACACAAACATTAATCGTTACTCTCCAATATTCCAAATCTATTTGATCTTTATCAAACTTTAACAGTCTTAAGGCATACATACTTGTTGATAAATTTGTTGATTCTTTTTATAATTTCTTATTTCTTTCTTCTTATAAGATTTTAATTTTGGAACTCGTCATACTTCTGTTAAATTTATTTTGCTTCTTCTGACAAATTTAAAATTCATCTATGTACGCTAAGTCTTCTCAAACAATTATACAATTTTCAAGGCTCTTTAATGTCTTTTCAAATTCTATTATTTCTATTATTCGCAGGTTATTTCAAGATTCAGGATAAAATTTTAATTCTTCTAATACTTGATTTCTTCAGCTAGTCAGAGTTCGTTTCCAAAATTTTCCTTTTCTTGCCTTCTTCCCACTGCTCCTCCAAACTATCTTATTAATGTCCCGAAGGCATCCTTCTCTTTTAAGGCAACCTTTTACCTAAATGGAGTGTCGATTCCTTTTGAATATTGTAGTCCTTCAACGTTTAGCCTTCCATCAGTTTGCAATTCTTCCATCAGAATAAGTTTGAAGAGATAATGGAAAATAAGGATTGACAGTGAGTGATGAATGTGAGGAATATTTGGTGTGTGGATGTTTTTGTGTAGTGTTTGTATGTTTAAATGTTGTATGTTTATTTGGGATTGTGCCTCTCCTAACCAGATATATATCAATATTTAATTTCTTATAATCTGAAACTAATTTATTTAAATTTAGATTTAATATTCAAATTTTTAATTTTTATTATTGCAACTTAAATAATTTTATTGATTTTATTTTAGTAAATTTTTAAATAATTAAATAATCTATTAAAAAAGAGCCTTTTGAATTTGTTTGAATATATATTTCTGAAATTAAAAATTTGTCGCTGAAAACTATTTATTTGTTTCTATTTAAAAAACTTTACTCCGAATTAAAAATGATTTCAAGACTTTATATTTTTGAATTTTGTTTGAATATATCACAGGTACAATTTTGAACTAATAAATAAAATGTCTAAATTATCCTCCTAATCTAACTGGGCTTTTTAAATTGGTAATTTACAAAGCACTAGATTGTTTAAAAAATCTGCGAATCGATCCCTTTAACGATATTAATAAACCGAGTGGAGAAAATCTGTGTGATCCACGAACTGAATGTGTATCCGCATATTCAGGAAAAGTTTAATGTGGAGACACGGTTTCTGATCCAAATGTTATAGTGACCATATTATAGTGCCTTATCAATACAGATTCACAGAATTACCGCTCATAATGGGAATCAAAACATCTTTGTAAAATAGAAAACTCATTTTACAACACAACCAAGAATCAATTAAGAATACTAATTAATCAGTCTTTTGAAATGACGATTTATCTTTAATGTTGGTCTCCCATCTCTTTCGAACTGTATTGAACCTCTAGGCTCTTTAGAGGGTCCACCCAAACTAAAGAATCACTAGCAGCCCTCGATAGGCCTCCTAAGGGGTCGGATAGTTTCGGTCTCGGAGATCATTTCGGCTTCACTGTGAGAAATGACCACCCATGGGTTGTGCATACCTTTGGATATATTCGTGGACTTCTTACACCGCGAAGGGGGCCATCTGAACTCTCCCCTCCAGATGTAGCCTACGCTATTTCCTCTCTCGTCGTAGGAGAATCCCAATCATCCAGATTTAGAGTGTCTCCAGCGATATCTGTCTGTTATTTCTGCTCTAATGGAGCCCTAAAAAGATTATTGAAGTGGTTGGTCTGCTCCTTATTCCCAATTGGGTTCGAGAGAATACACAGAGTGTTCTCCCTCGATTGTACTTTACAGAGGATATGTAGTTCCGTCCTGAGTTCCTTCAGTTTTCCTTCTCTGTCATTGTTGATTATCTTCTCGCCTAGAACCTCGACTCTTTCGCGTTTCTATCTTCTGATATTCTTCTGGAGAAGCATTCTGCTATATTTTCACCTAGAAAAAGTGTCGTTGTTTCTATTCCTCACAAACTCAGTGCGTATCGCCAATTTTTCTTCAATGAGCATCTTTAACTCCTCTAGATGGCCATCTAGCCACTTTTGATTCAAAGGAATTGGTCGCGCTGCGATTCCATTTTAACTCATTTTTGAACCCATTTGTTAAAAATAAATAATTTAATTAAAATAATTAATTGAACTAATTAAAATAAATTAATAAATAAATAAATTTCATTAAATAAAAACATTAAGTAAAATAAAGTAATTAAATAATTAAATAAATCTGTAAAAGATGTATAAATACGACTCCATATGAGAAGGTTTCTGTTAGAAATTCTTTTTTTCCTCATGAGCATACTCGCAGTCCATCGGGTCTCCGATTAGTATAATTTAGTATAATTAGATTTCCTGATGTACCTGCAAATAAAAAAACTAAAACTTAATTGGTAAAAATCTAGTTTGGTCGGGTCATCTTCTATGATCATCAGCGCAAATCCTCTTTCTCTTCGCGTGGATTCAGTATTCCGTCGTATTCATTGCCCTAGTAGTGCGTTTCGGTCAGAATATACACCTCTGTTTTCGTTCTTTCAGAGCTTCATTTATTGAAAGTATTTTCTCGTCGTTTAGTTCTCGCACATTCCAGGTTCATACCTTCAATCCTCCGCGTTTGATCGCTGTGTCACCGGAACCGATCAGGAATTCAATGACTTCGTGTCCTTCCAGACCCTTTGCTTAGGTTTTGAAAGCATCCACAGACAGGATTGCTCGCCCTGTAAGTTTCGTTACCACATTCGCCAAGAGACGGACTTTAACCCATCTAGTACAAGTTTGGTCTTCAGTGTACAAGTTTTGACACCAGTGAAAATTAAATTTAAAATTAAAAATATGCATCAGAAAATTAAATTTATGCGTCTGTAATCCAAAAATAATTTTTGATTTATTTAAACTTTGCTAGTGGTAGAAAAAATCTTTATATTTTTGATACTTTAACAATTCGAAATGTATTTATTTATAGAAAATTATAGAATAATAATCTTATTACTGAAACTTTTTCAAACCTTACAATTGAAATGCACATTTATAATTCAAAGATAATTTATTTTGTCATGCGTGCTTTTATTTTAATCATAAAAATAGATATATATTTTGTCAATTAAAAGTAACATATTGTTTTTTACATTTATTAACGATAAACATGTCAATAATAATGAAATTAATTATTAATTATAATAATTTCTGTACAATAGTTAAAAATATGCAAAGTTATCTAACGATTCAGGGGTCAGGCCAAAGTCATTATGGACATTACACAACACTCGCAACAATATCCAGATCTCAATATAAGAGACCACTTGCTTCAGTCAAAGAATGAATCAACAATAAAGTTAGTATCTTTACATTTTTGTACATTTTGATTGAGAAGAATTAAAGATTTATGTTGTTTCATAATTGTGTGATTGAAAGAAAATTATTTTCGAAAGAAATAAATGATATATGTTTTAATAATACCAAACAGTATCTGTCACAATGAATTTTGGAGTAGTTTTTTGAAGTTGTAGAATTCTGTCTTCTCGAACCAAGTGTTTATCAGCTGCAATATGAGTGAAGGAAGAAATGTTATTTGGCGTGATTTGTTCTTCTTTTCCAACTGAGGATACTTCAGAAAAACGTGACCATGGAATATTCCATAGTAGGCAACACCATTGACATTTAGTGTTTTCTTGAACCCAGGATCAGAATTGCCGCAAGTTGCTACCACATCATCCTTTATCACCATGAGGGAATTGGTGCTTTTGAGGTGCTTATCAGGTTTCTTATTTTTGCTACTTCTGCACACTGAGGCAACGTGCCCCATAGAGTGACAGGTTGCATTGCGAAACTTGCAGTCTTTTCGTATGTGCTTGGTTTTGCCACACATTTTGTATTTCTTTTTTGCTGTTCTGAGGTTGACTGAGGTTGACTGTCGAGCTTGCAAACAAAGTCAATAGATGATTGAATTGATGAAGATGCTTCATGAAGATGACTGTACTGCAACGTCCAATGTCAAATTGGCCTGCAATAATAGTCTCGTTTGCAGTGTAGTGTCAGTTAGCCCATTAATGAATTGGGTTAGAAGCAAACCATCTAGAAGGTCACCAAAATTGCACGATGCAGCTGATTGTCGCAAGAGAGCAACGAGTAGAAAGAGATTTCTGCTTGAGCATGAAGAACTTGAGTCTCTCATAATTTTGGGACGTAGATGATTGAGCAAAACAACTCTGAGAATGTTGACATCTTTGTCATCTTCAAATGAAAATGTGTATGAAGCATCCAGTAAATTCTTCGGTGACACTTAGCTTGAAAGTAATTTGTAACACTCTGAGCCACAGAAAGACACCGATTGTCATAATGAATTTTCACGATGAAATTGAACTGCTCCAACCAATTGTAAGTCCAGAGATAAAAATGGAATCGTAATTGAATTAGGAATAATATAGGACAATCGTAATTGTAATAGTGGAAAAGGTAGTTTAATACTTTTTCCTCGTCGCCATGTGGTATCAAGTTAAAAGTTGAAGAATTATTTATTTTTGAAACATTTTAACAAGCGGTAATTAACACATTGACTGCTGTTGACATCATGCACCGAACGTCTGCTACGCGTGGGACAAAAAAGTTTACTGCCGCGCGGCAGGCATATCTCATGCGCGCAGCAGAGATATCTCGTACTTAGCGTCTTAGTAATGTAAGCCAAAGTACGAGATATCTCGTACTTAGCGTCTAACTAATGAATATTGAAGTACGAGATATCTCATACTCAGCATTCAATGTGCTAAACATATGATACAACACTTACTATTGGAACGATTTTGATTATTCAAATCTATATCCATATTCATTGTCGATGTACACTCAGGCTGTCCTCCACATGATTTATTGTTTAAAAGTTTTTATTGTTGGTTAGTCATATAAAAACTTTTATTTTTTCAAGAATCCGATAATAATTCAACTAAATCTGTTCCATTTGACTGATCTTTTGACCGTTTTTTGTAAAATTCATTACAGTAAATACGAAAAGTCCTAACTAGAGTTCGAAGTCAAACGACGGTTGATACAAATTGTTGTTTATCAACTTCCACCACAAGCTCATGTTTAGTTTTCTCAGTTTTCAATTCGACTGCTTGATCGAGACGTTCATTCAGTCTCTTCAATAGCAGGCGTTACGTTGAAGATAATATAATATAATGATTTTCAGTAATATAAGAGGAAGAACATCGATGTACTTTATTTTGTAAACGGTGTTCTTTCTTAAAAAGAGAAATAACACTGCGTTGAAAATCATTTAATTGTAGAGCCATTTTCTAAAGAGAAAATAAATAATGAAATGTCATATGCTATATAAGACAGAAAAATCAAACATCAAATAGTCAATTTCGTAGAACTACGTACCAACAAATTCCTCTAATTGAAAATCTTGTTAATTCCATTAAATATAGTCATAAAATCCATTGTTTTCTACTGGGTACCCTGTACAATCGACAGTTGAAAACTTATTTAGAATTTTTGATTACCGTGATTTTATGCAATGGATTGCACAATCATTATTTTTGCATTTATTTACACGTGAATTAAATTATAATAGTCATTTGTTGAACCGTCGCAATTTCATGTCTATAAATATGTCTATTTGTTATAACTTTACGTTTTTTTTTAATTTTTAAGAAATTATAATTTAATTAATACTTTAGGGGAGGATTATTGATTCAAAGTCTAGAAAAGGTTAAAAAGTTAAAACATTTAGAACTATCTTTAGTTGGACCCGGAGAAATAATTGGTGAGATTAAATTATTTACTTATTGTTTGAACGTTTCCACTGTTGAGCGTTTCCAGGAGATGTTGAACAAGCTTTCGGATTAGGAACAAGTTACAAAACTCTTGTACCCACTGAAACAACAGAGGTATACTTTCTATCTGAAAGAAATTATGAGAGGCTATTAAATTCAAAAAAGAATCAAAGTACTGCTGATATGCTCCGTAAGTGGGCTGAAGCAAAGTTACTTAGTCAATTTCGTAGAACTACGTACCAACAAATTCCTCTAATTGAAAATCTTGTTAATTCCATTAAATATAGTCGAGAAAAATTGGAAAATCAACAACAAATTGAATCTCGACCTAAACAGAAATCAATATTAAAACAAACTGACTTTATTACCAGGGGACCGATTATTGATATGTATGGACCTGGGACAGTTTTCTATAGAAATAGACAACTAAGACAGAAAAACAAAGGTAAACAAACTAAATCAAATGATCCAAAGTTTAAGAAGAAAATTAATAATAATGCATCTGATAATAAAACAAATATCACGGGGACTCAACTGGATCGAGACCCAACCTTTTTGGATTGGGAAACCAGTGGAAATAAATTAGATACTTTGGAAAGTAATATAGAATCATGGCTAAACTCAGATTTAGAAGCTGGAAAGTTAAATGTTCCAAAATTTAGGCGATTCATTAAAAAGGTTAATTTTTATAGTGATATTTAATAATTGTATAATTTTAGGAAAATGAACCTCTCAAGCCCGGAAAAACCATTCTTTTGAAACCGAAAAAAATGCACCAAGTAGCAGATATCGTAACGCCCGCAAACTCCAATTACAATAACAATATTATTCCAAATTTTGATATGGCAGTCAATACTTCAAGTATTTGATCATTAACTTTACTTTTTAAACAGGGTCTTAAAGTGATAAAAATAAAGATGAAAAATATTCATGTAAATTTTGATTTTTCTTTGAGTGTTCCGACTTATTTTACACTCACTTTTGCTGTATTCTTCAATATAAACTTATACTTATTTTCTTGTCCTCATCTTATTATTTATTTCTAAGGGATTGATTATATTTCATAAACAATAAAAACAGAACAGTAAATATAATTAATTGATTTAAGTAGGTTCTTCTGAATGAAACTGTTAGCTTATCGGTGGTAGATTGTTCAATATGAATGTATTAGTAATATAATTAGTTCTTTTGCTAGAAATTAATACCGTAAGAGAAATTAATTTGCTATAAGACTTGACTTTATACAAACTTGTCTATAAAGGTAAATATTAGAATTATAATTTTAGGCTTGTATGATTTTGTTCATGATAGGTATAAGCAGCTTGAAAACGATATTTACTCGTTTTTACATACTTTTTTTTCCAATTTTCGTCATATATATATTGCATCTCATTGAATACGAAATTTCTAGTTTTACAACATGAAAGTAGTAATAAATCTTAAATTTTCTTCAGAAGACTTAAACAGGTCAATGTCCAACATGTACAACAATTTATGATTGGATCAATCATTTCAAGAAGGATCTCAAATCAGTGTTTGACAAAGATAGTTTTTGTTCCCCTAGTGAGATTGTTTATTATAAATGTGTTCCCAAAATCAGAAGAGTCGGAATAACCCCATTAGGAACTAGTAGAACCTGAGTAAATGAGAACCCGATCAGGAAATAAATTTATGTTAAATACCAATAAATTTATGTTAAACTGATAATAATCAATAATAAGATCCTTAAAAGTAAATAGGAATCATTTAATCAACAAGAAAAGGAAATCAACTATGTCAAGCTATGACAGTTCCAGAATCGACTATACAAAGATCATGTCTGCTTGTGATCCTTGAAACGGACATTATTCATTCTTTTCAACTTTCCAGGAGCTTCCAATTCGCCGCCTTCGGTACAACCGTTAACCGTCTTCCAGCGCTGTATGGGATGGAACATTCCCCCAAAATTTTAACGCTTCCTCTACAAATTTCCAATTATAAGCCATATTTAGCAATAAACACCTAAATGTTTACAAATAATGGCACATTCAACTAATGACATACTATGCAAATAATAGAGCAAAACAACAGCACACTTAAAAATAAAGGGGCTTCTATCATCCTGGTTGATTCAAATGCCATCCCTATATTAAGTTAGAAATTGAGTGATGTATCCAAATATTTTGTACATATAAATATACATACACCAGTGTCAGAGGAGTAGGGTGGTTGTCAGTCAGTAGCAGTGTAAGTATATATAACACTCATACACACAAATGAGTGTGCGTGGCACACTGTTGTTGGTTAATGAAATGGCACTCCACCGGTGTGGTTGGCCATGATAGTCAAATGTGGTAGACTATAGCAAAATGTTTCAATTGAGAGTTGTCATTTATGTAATGACAACAACTCAAATAAGTTTATAATTAATAATAAGTATAATAATAATAAGTATAGTTTACCCTCCACTGCCTTCCTACATTATTGTGAAAAGAAGCAACTGCCTTGTCTATCCTCAGTGTTAACTTCATTATTAACTGCATCAGTGTTAGAGATACACCACCAATGACTTTCAATGAGCGACCTGCCACATCTGTACTAAATTATTTAACAAAAATCCCAGCCACTGTGGATTTTAGCTCTTCTATCAAAATCATTGTCACAATCACAAAATCACTACCACACTAAAGATTCAGTCTACGTCAATTGTCAAAGTCATCTGTTGCAGCTTATGTGTGTCTATGCAGCACATAAATACAGGAACATAAAGAAAATGTTTTCTATTCATTTCTTATAACAGTTCAAAAAACCTTCGTAAATTCAAGGCTGTAGAAGAGATCATAGATGACTCCTATGGACAGGAGACACAAGATGGACATTACACTATCAATGTGTTTCAGCAACAACCAATTGTCTGCATGCTATCATAATTTCTCTGCAAGAAATTTATGCCAACAGTGGTGATTTATCCTCAGAGGCTGTGCCCTTCTACTGACACTTCAAATTCGCAAAGGAATTATACTTGTACACGCCCTGAAAAGAATTCTTCAGCCTCTCTCAATCTTGGCAAAATCAGCTTCAAACTGTGACCGCTACATTTGCCACTATGTAAGAGATTGTTGCTACTACACGTTTAACTCTGACTGAAATAAGACAAACCCATTTATGAAGATGATATCACCCCCTTCCTTCAATCGCATTCATTAGCACTTGTTGAAGACAACAATGCAGAGGAAGACAGATTACGCACCAAAGTGACTAAATCCATTTATTGAATGTTTACAGCATGAATTCCAGATTTTCGGATAAGGTAATTGCCATGTGCACAGCTACATCTATCTTTGATTCACGCCAAAATTCTACAGATGTTCCACATTCTCATGCTCAATTGCTCAATTTGCAAGAGTCACCCATTCCTTGAAAATATTTTTGTGGATGTGATTGAAAAGTTTAACGTATTCCGAAATCACATGACCATTCACCGAATGAAAGGAAATGTGCCATCCTCTAGTGAAGTTCTTCGCTCTCTTGTCAACACGGCACCTTTCCAAATCTTTCAATATTAGCTTCCATTATTCTCCTGTGTCCTTTGGGTAAGCCTACTGTGGTATGTTTGTTTTAATATTCACTTTATGCGAATATTTGGTTTTTGTTTATGTGTTGCTGTGGTGGAGTGGTTTGCTAATTATCTTTTTCTTTTAGATCGTAATAATAATAATTTGTGTTGGGTTTGAATAAATCATTTCGATTACTTCACTCAACGATCATAAAATTATGCCCAAAGTCAAGGCTCCTCAACTATTGGAAACAACAGCCGAATCCTTTGACCAGTTTATTCGACAGTTTCAGCGTTATTTACGAGTTGAGGATGTGGATGACGACTCAAAGCTAGACTTACTTCTTCTGTGTATGGGACAGAAGGCCTCCAGTCTCTATGATGAGCTGGAGTTGCCCAAGATTTCTGATGAGAACAAAAATATGACTGAATTCTCAAGGGCAGTGGATTTCTTCAGGACGAAATTTGCAACTGACAAAAATATTCTATTGGAAAGAGTTCGGCTATACACTC
>MQRK01218270.1:0-15601 GCA_001938485.1 Girardia tigrina
TTACGACCCCCCCCCGGGGGGGGTGGTGGAGAACATACATTTTCCCCCTACTAATTGTCCCAAAAGTAATTCAAATTGTATGAAAATAAATGTGTGGAAAACCATATTGGTGTTTTTAATACAGACAAAACGTTTCAGAAAGTATGGTAAAGCACATGAACCTGTACACCAATTTTCATTGTTTCGTGTTCGAATTACAAACCAAACAGTAATTTTTTTTACTAAGTATTTCAATAAAATAATTTTTATAAATAAATTACTATTAACCTAGCATTTTATCAAAAAAAATTTAGCGGAATATATATCTGTATCATATATATATATATATATATATAGAACATTATTTATTTTATTATTTGAAGCAAAAAAAAATCACCAATGTTTTTTTCTGTAAATTATTTATATTTGCAAGTATTTTTGATGAAATTGTTACAAAATATTATTGAATTTATTCACCAACCAAAATAAATCAATTATTTCCTCAAAAATTTCTGAAAGAAAAAAATATATAATACATATTATGTAAAATACTTTTAGTTATCTGGTAATTTAATAAAATTCGTGTGTAGGTGGCAAAGCAAAAGATATTTATACAACTTTTCTTTTTAAGAATATTTATTTTAGGAATAATGAATATTTCTTTCCTTAACAATTCTTTGGTTTTTCCCGTTATTCATTTCGCAGTTCTTTATCAAGTCATTGCAGTCATAACGATTATACCCGTGTTGATCTTTGGAATATTTTCAAATTCTTTACTGATTTTTGTATTAATGGTGATAAACGTTTTGAAATCCCCAACAAATTATTACTTACAATCACTTGCTTATTCGCATATTTTAATTCTTATTTCCGTTTCTGTTTCTTTTTCATCAGAAATATTCTCTATTCCCGACCATTGGAGCTTGTATCATATGGGCTGCTCGACCATTATTTTTCTTCAAAATCTTGGTATAAGCAGTTCAATAATGGCAATCACAATGGTTTCTTTTGAAAGATGGATAAAACTATGTCTTAGTTCCAGATTGAAATTGTTTTGTACATTTAAAATCTCCATGAAAAGTTTAATTGTAGGTTGGAGTTTTTGTATTACTTATAGTATAAGTTGGATATTTTTGACAACCATTAAATTTATAAATATTATTGACGGTTCTATCAAGTCTCATTGTTCTTTCCGTTTTGGAAAGGTATATCATAATGCGATTAATTTGGTTGAATTTATTATATTCTACTGCATCCCAATGATTCTGATCGGTGCCATCAATGTGAATATTCTTCTTTTGATTAAAAATAGATCAGCTGGAAAGAATATTAAATATTTCTTCAAATTCAAATCAAATAATTCTGATTTTACGACTTACCGCACAAAGGTAAGCTATTATGGTATTAATTTTTTTTTAAATAAAACAATATTTAATAATAATTTAAAATAATTAAATTTAGCAGGTTTTTATACCCATTGAGATTCAGTGTCTGAATGAAACAATGTATTGTAGTTTCATCAATAGTAAAAACAGGCCGATCTGAGACCTAAATTAATAAACAACCTATTATTGGGTATTTAAATTTAATTTAACTTTATTTAACTCAATTCTATTATTTGACTCAAATAAATAAAAAGGCTCCCCCAACACAAATATATAAGTGAACATAGTTCCTGTAACTCTTTATTATCAAAAAAAATTGCATACAGCTTTGATGAATTGTTCGAATCTTCAACAATCACTAACACACAGTTAAATTTCAGATATCCAATTAATAAACATCCACTAACACAAAGCTCAATATAGTCACAAAATAAATTAATTAACACTGAGCACACAGCTCTTTAGAACAACAATCACAATACTTTAATCCGAGCGAAACCTGTGCAAAAATGAAGTTATCTAAGACGTTTTCTCCTTTACAGGATACTAACTTTTATAAACTTCCAAACGAAAAAGATTAAAAAGAAAGTAAAACTTACTTTAAATGTTTCAAAGAGCGATGTTAATATTTGCTTAGATTGACTTTAAAAATTTTATTGAGTTTGTACTTGTATCTTTAATGAAATTATGTTGTGTTTCTAATCAATTTCTTGCTTGCTAAAATACCTACTTTTCTTAATTTATTAAATTGATTTAGTAAAACAATTTTCAAAGTATTTAAAAATATTAATCTAAGTATTAAGAAGATTTAGACAAGTCTCATTTGAATTTTTATTACAATCATATTTAGAGTCATTACCACTCTCAGTAGATCTTTCATCGTTTGGAATCTTTCTAATTGGTTTTCTTATTTCTATTTTTAATCATGATTATTCGAACAATTTTTCTAAGTCATTTTTCAAAATATTTAACTTCTAAAAAATATTAATTAAAAATAATAATTTTAACCATTTCTTAATAAAACCCAAAATAATAAAAATGTTATCAAATTATTAAAAATGCATTTAATTGAAATTTTACTAAAAATATTAAACTTAATTTTAATTGTTAAATTAAAAAATATAAACTCATCAAATGATTATTTTAATTATGTTCGAATAGTCAATCACTTTAAATTTAATAAAAAATACCAATTTCCATCTGGGTGAGAGAATCACCATTCTAAGTACAACATACTTAAATCAACAAACAACATCAATACATTTACACATTCAAACAATTTAAAATATTCCTCACACTAAGTTTTGTTAATACAAATATTATAGTGGTCAAAAATTTTTATTTTTTTTTTTGAAAAAAATATTTTAAGCTTTTTAATAAATTTTTCTACATAAAATGTTAATATACTTTTATCAGAACCCTAACATTATGTCTAAACAACAAATTAAAATATATCTCGTGTGAGAAATATTTTATATTTGATATGTTGAGTTTAGTATTTGGAAATTTGCTTTCTCCACCGAGATGGAAAATCGATATCTTGGATTTTCACGATGAGCAATTGTTCGATCATGATTTCTTTTTTAAATTACAGCGTAAAAAATACATAAAAAATGAAACTATTTAACAAAATTATTAATTTTGATAAAGTAAATAATTTCAAATTTTTAAATCAATTAAATAAATATTTTTAAATGAAACATTTTAATAATAAGACAATTTTGACGTAAAATTATTAAAGGAATTAAAGTAAAATTTTTAAAAATTAAAATCATAGAAAATAATTTAAACGTATAAAATTAAAATTTCTTTGAATAATTGTTTCACTTTCAAAACTCTTATAAATTTAGGTACATGTCGAATTACAAAAATTTTATGAAGAATTGTTCTAAAGACAATTCAAACTGTGTTAAAAATCAAAGTGGGGAAAATGAAACATTTTAATAATAAGACAATTTTGACGTAAAATTATTAAAGGAATTAAAGTAAAATTTTTAAAAATTAAAATCATAGAAAATAATTTAAACGTATAAAATTAAAATTTCTTTGAATAATTGTTTCACTTTCAAAACTCTTATAAATTTAGGTACATGTCGAATTACAAAAATTTTATGAAGAATTGTTCTAAAGACAATTCAAACTGTGTTAAAAATCAAAGTGGGGAAAATCATATTGATATTCTTAATATCTTGTAAAAATTAATGGCAAGTTTGGAAATGAACATTAATTCCAATATAATGTAATTAGTTTTATCATCGATAACTAAGGAAAACATAATGCAACGAAAATTTTATTTATGAATTAATTCATTAAAACAACATTTAATTGTTGACAATAACATCATATTTCAACATGTGGTAGTCACCACAGGCTCTTATCGTGCCATCCTTTTTGGGTACCATGTGGGGAGGTGCTGCCCTTGGTGATATTGAGTGGCGTATAACTCCAGCCTTTTCGAGTTCAAGGAATTCATTTTCAGCAATTTTTCGCCGGTCTGGAGCTAATTCTCTTCTCCTCTGAGAGATTGTGGCGGTGTTAAGTGTTATTATTTGATGTTTAGTTGATATTTGTGACGTACTTTTTCTATCTTTATGCAATATATTCGGGCATGAGGTTAAAATGTAAGTTTTTAGTTCAACGGAGAGATTGATAGTTTGGATTTGAGGTTTTGGTTTTTTAACAGGTTGTGATTGTTCATATTTAATTGAGTGGTTGTGCTCGATGGGTTCGGCGATACTGGATACGGGTTGTGTGGGGATATTTTGATTTTTCTAAAATCTATCGACAGTGAAGTTTTTTTTTGTTTGAAAAAAATTACTTCTGTTCTCACATGAAGTTGTATTACTGTTGTCATTTCATTGTCATATATGCATGAAGAATTATGCCATTTTGGAAGTAAGAAATTAATTGATTATATCAGTGGCATGTATTTCTGGCCAAACATAGCAAGATCAATTGAACATGAGATCAAGAAATGTATTATTTGCTCCAAGCGAAAAATATACACTGGGAAAACGAAAGAGGTTTTTGTTCCCCGAGAAGAATTCGGACCTTTAGAACAAGTAGTGATGGATATCGCGTATTTTGCGGACGAAAATGTCAAACACAAGTATCTTCTAGTATTAATTGATAGATTTAGTAAATTAGTAAGCCCATGGGGCGTCAAGACGAAAAAACAGTAGCTCAAAATATATTGTATTATTGGATTTACAAGTTTGGAAAGCCTAGATCGTTCCTGTCTGATAGAGGCAAAGTTTTTGAAGGAAAAGAAATGAGATTCTTCCCAATAAATTCGGTATTGAGCAAGAGTTTTCATCACCTTATCAGCATCAGTCAAATGGATTAGCAGAGAGAACAATAAGAACAATCCGATATATGCTTGTTACTTCTAAAATAGGAGAAAATTCTAACAAACAGTGAACTAGCTGGATACCAAAGATCGAATTCTACATTAATGCAACATATCAAACATTATAACATACACCCATTCTCATTTAGTTATGCCACAAAGACATTTACTTATGACAAATATATGGACCATTTCCAATTTTTTATTAAAGAATTATTCTCTACATGAGATTCAAAGACGTTTTACGTGGTGTGGATTTAAAGTCTCAATACTATGTGGAAACATTTAATAAAATGACATCCTTTTTAATATTTAACAATTAATAAACACATTCAGGAAAATAACATTGAATTTGTTTCATTTTTTGAAGGCTGGCTTCCATTATCTGTTACGATTTTTTAAATAATGTAGCAGTCTGTAAAAGACTGAGACGAATGAAATTCTACATCAAATGCAAGAAATATATCAAAGTGAAGCACAATGGAAGGTCACTATCTACAATTAAAGTGGAAAGTTTTATCTCTGACACGAACAGTACATTTGACGTAGAAAGAAGGGAACAAATTCAAAAAAATTTTCGATGTGAAATTGGAAGATACAACGAACATTTAAAAGAAGAGAGAAAAATTATCCTGATAGAGCCATAAAGTAGACTCAATGTTAGCAAGATGACTGCGGAGAACACGCTTGTAGTGATTGGAGTCATTCTATGGTGTCTATGGTCTTTAAAGTAAGTGTAAGTCTTTCGAATTGATGTTTTCAGAGGGAAAGTAACAAAACATCATTATAAATTAAATAATAAACTTCATGATCGGTGTGTTATGAGAAATCAAAGGGATAATAAGCTTGACTTTACTAATGGAGTCATCGACTACCCTTACTAATGTGTATTGGTGAATGAGGTAAGAATGTTACGTTAAAACTTTAGGAATTAGACAATCTGCCTTTTGCATAACATCTCACTAGTTCACAATACTTACTGAATCACAGAAGCAATTGACAAAAAGTGCTTTCAGCTGGTTTCACACTAACCGTACAGCCAAGACTTCTCCGAGTCCTTTTGTTTTGTTTTTCCACTTATCACGCGATTAGAGTATGATGTTTTTCTATGGAAAGGAATCCACGGTTTTCGAAAATTATCTGTTTTCGTTTATCGAGTACCGAGGGAATAGTTAGAAAGTATATTGCAATTATACAGAAAAGTATAATTGCAATTATACAAAAAAAAATTTGCTTATTTATTCGCATTGTTTGCCGGTTATAAATACAAAGTTTTATTATTTTATCCTTTATAATTCTGTACTATTTATTTCTAAGGACTTCTTATCAACACCACCCTAATTGCAACTTGTTAAGTTAAATTATTGTAACAGAACATTAATTTATTTTTTAGATAATTTTTCAAAAAATCTTTTTTTGTTAATTTATCATTTAGAATTTAAAAATGATAATGATCATCACAATAACTTCCATGGTGATGTGGCTACCTTATAGAGTCTGGATAATCCATGAATCTTTTTCCGTCAATTCACATGTCGATTGGTGGTATACTTTATTTATTCGCAACTTGGTAATCTTAAATTCTTCAATGAATCCCATAGTTTATAACATAATGTCCAGAAAATTTAGACGTGCTTTCAAATGCAAATTTCTGAATTGTGGTAAATATTTTTTCTATAATTAAACGTTTACAATTATATATATATGCATGATCAACATTAAGTAATCATTATTATATTTTATTCAAAGGAAAATTATAATGGACTTATAAAACAATATATATTTTCGAAATACCAATTCAGAATTGTTAAAGAACTCAAAGTAAAAAGAACGTAAAAAGAAAACGGTACCCCGACAAATGCGCGCACAGACAAATGCACACCCGACAAATATAGATCCCATGCTACCATTGCATAAATGTTTTTGAAAATTTTTTATTAGTTATTCATTAATGCTAAAAATATTTTTGAAATATAAATTTAATAAATGTTTATCTTTGGTCCATTATATTAAATTAATATTGACATTAAGATTGAGATTGACATTAATCCATTTTTTTAAATTGTTTTTTTAAATTTCAAAAACATTTTTCTGTCGAATCAACCAGTATTGAAAGTGGATGGCGCTGTAGCGGGAGACCTATACCGGATCATGATTGTAGGTTTGTGCTTTGGGGCACTGAGCGAGTAAACGATACCGTGTAGGAAGGTGCTGTGATTGCTAAGAAGCATTAGCGTGAGTTGGTGTGGAGCGGTAGAGGTAGATCTTGGTAGTAGTAGCAAATTATTCAAGTGAGATTCTTGAAGACTGAAGTGAAGAAGAGTTCCATGTTAACAGTATTTGAACATTTATCATTAACGATTTTATGTGACAAGTAAATAACAATACCATATTTTCGATGAATTATTTAACTTAATAATGAAAATTTGGATAACTGTTCCAAATCTTCCTTTCCTCCGTAAATTTGTAAGGTTAGACATAATCGTTATGTTTCCCATTTTTGATAATAAAACAAATTACAATTTATTAATTCAAAGACATGGCCAAGGTATATTAATGAAACATCATGAATTTTTAAAATTAATCTGGATTCTTAATTTGATTATATGGTTAACATATATAATATTATTATTTACTGTAAATAAATGTAAACAATTGTATGCATTTATTTCCTTGAAAAAATAAAAATTTGAATTGATTAAGAAATACATATCAGTCAATTATTTATATTATTTCCAAACAACCAAAATTAAGCTAGCTGGGTTTTTTTCCAGGAAATAATGGATTTCAAAACAATAATAACCTGACAAGTCGATGATTAAATTAAAAGAATCAAACGCTAAACCAATTTTGAAGAAGAAAACTACAAGTCATGTTTCATTTTCGGAAGAACTCGTTGAAGATTATGTTGTGTTTGTTGAGTCGACTGGCACGAATCATTTCAATATTTCGCGCGGAATTTTTCAACGATATCATGATTTACATTGACCAGAAATACAGTAACGAAATCAATTGCCAAAAGGGAAATACTTTGTGATTAAAGAGACTCGTTTATTAGCGTGTTTTGAAAAGCCGACATTTCGTAAAATATTGTTCACCAAATTTACGATTCGTTTTAATTGAAATATTTATTGAAGAAACTTATGATTGAGATCATAAACAATTTTTTCTTATTAATGAAGAAAATTCCTTCATGATGTGTGTAAGGAATAGTAGCCATATTTTAATATAGATATTTTAATTTCAATATATTTTAAAGTCGTAATTACAAAAAAACAATAAATACACATTAAAAACACGCTTATTAAAATTCTATATATATATTTATTATATAAATATTTATAATACGGTTAAATTTAAAAATTGTAAAATAAAAACTCCTAAAAAAAGAAACTTTGTTTAAATATTCAAAAAAGCAACATTTTTTTAATAGAATAAATTTTATTTATGGACTCCAATTTTGATGAGGTTTGCGCTGCACACAGCTTTTCTAACAATGTGTTTTTTAAATAAAACACAATGTCAATTCAGACTGATATTTTCCATAATTTTCTATTCCTTCGAGGTCTATATCCAACCTATATATTTATATATGTTAAATAGTGCGTATTGTTGGTAATCTTTCGATAATACATATTATTTACATTTACTATCAATATTAATATTACTTGAATTGCTCTCTCAACATCACAAAATATTAATTTAATATATTTATCATTCAGTAAATATAAGACTGAAACAACGCGAATGTACCGCGCAAACAGTTTCAATTATCGGAATAGACTCTTTTCGTATATATTCATGTGGATTTCAGGATTCTTCAATATGATTTCGATGGATTTACAAGTTAAAATAATGTAAAATTTTCGAATTTTGATTTTTTAGAGAAACAGTTATTACCAATATACATTAGTTAGTGGTGTATGGTTCACGAACATAGTCATGTCGTTTACATTTAATAAAAAATTATTTTTAAATGGATTTTAATTTATTATTTTATAACAAAACGTTACGATTCACAATGGATCCATTGTACGATAATATTAGAATTATCTTAGTTTTATTTGAATCTTGGATTCTTAAATTATGTTTTATTTTAGATAACTCGTATAAATTATTAAACTCAGTAGTAATATAACTACAACATTCAATACTTATTTTATTTATTATGTTAAAAATAAGAAAAATGGACATAATGTCAATTCAGACTGATATTTTCTCTAATTTTCTATTCCTTCGAGGTCGATGAAATGCACTTAAACATTTTCTTTAGAAACTTAGTAAACTTTTATGTACAAAAAATAAAAAAATAAATAAGAATAAAGGTTAAATTGTCAGAGTAATCGAGTATGAAAAAGCGTTCGTTCTTGAGTTCATTAGCCAAATTTTTGATAATTTGAGATTATTTAGCGCATACGCTATCAAAGACAAGGTAATGCTCCAAGAAATATGAATAACAGGACTTGATTGAGATCTGAAACTACATCAAGATTTTCGAGAGAAGATCAAAAGTTGGATTCGAGAAGCACCTTCATTGTGTGACAGAGCTGTTTTATTAAAGGAAAGTGAGAAGGAGGAGTATATCTTCTCAAATGCATCCATAGACATGTACGCAGCAGTAAGTTTTGCAGTGAAGCAGACTGAAGCTAAAAAACAAGTACCTTCATCATGGCCAAAAAAAGTGTCACCGATGAAGCCGATATAGATTCCGCTGTTGGAATTAAAAATGATTGTTGGTAGTGAAAGTAGCACGAAAGATTTCCAAAGCAATTGATGTGGAGATATTGAAGTTCATATTCTGTTGTAAATATGAAGATGTACAATATTGTATCACATATCATGGCTAGCAGTATAAGCCGTTCGTCACCAATAGAATTGGGCTGGTTCAACAGATCACAAACGTGAGACAATGCAGATTCTTACCAACTGATCTTAACCCAGACGATTTGTTGTCCAGAATGATTGAGGCTGAAGTTTACTTTAAATAAAATTGATGGTAAGAAGGTTCAAAGTTTTATAAGAAAGAAGAAAGCCTTTAGCCTAAGTGGGAGAGAAGGACATCAAATGAGAAAACTGCGTCGGAAAGAAAGTTTCGATTAACTTTGTTAACTCAACGTCAAGATGAAGATTCTTATTGGAAAACGAAGTTTTAAGGAATCAGAAACATATTCAGTTTGGAAAGGTTAGTTAGAGTAAGAGCATTAGTGAAGCATTTCATTCAGAATTGCCAAAGGAAGCCGTGAGAAAGAGAGCTTTGGTAGTTGTCACCGAACAAGCTGCATTTGGCCGAAGGAGATGTTATCGAAAATGGTCAATGAATGACGTTTATCAATGAGATAGAATAACTTAATAAGAAGAAATTCGATGCGGAGAAAAGTTTTGATCAGGGGTCTTAATTCATTCATTGACTATTACTATCATTCGAAAACTATTACGGAGTCAAAGCCATCTAGTACACGGAATTGTTACCATTGGAATTTCATTGTCAAATTTTACTGTCAGGTTAGAGCTGGGTTACGATGCTTAACTTAAAAGCCAGGATGAGTAGCTACGATATTATGGTAGCTATAGTCATTTATTGGTAGAGGGTTACTTGATCAGAGGAGGGAGAAGGTTGATCCATTAGATAAAGAAGGAGTATTTTTAGAACCAGAAACAATGAAGGAGTGGAACACAACGACCAATTGCATCAATCCATCAATTTCGAGTAGAAGAGAAGTTGTATTCCTTCAGCAAAATAGGAATCGATTATGTTAAACCGTTTATGATGAGCATGGACGGCTGATAGTAAAAGAAAATGTGTTTTATTACGTGTCTATAAACTAGAGCTTTCCATCTGGAGATGGCGTTGGGCCTAGATACAGATTCATTCTTTCAAGTACTACAAAGATTCTAAGCAAGAAGGGGCTGTCCACATTTGTATTTACTAACGACGGTTCTAACTTCGTCGGAGCAACAATAGATGTCATGAATATACAAGTTGGAAACTATGTTTTAAAGAAGGATTTCAATGTTGACAAGGTTACATGGATCTTCAGTTCATCCGGAACAGATCATTTCGGTAAAGCATTTAAAGTGTTTATCTGGGGGTCAAGAAGGTATTGATTAGCATTCTGTATAAAGCAGAGGTGACGGACTAGGAGTTGTTATCCACGCATATTGGGATTGAAGGTTTATTGAACGGTTTTGTACAAAGAAGATGAGAGAGAGGAAGAATTGACACCAAATTACTTTATCAAATCATGTTTTAGAGAAATGGAAGGTGATAAAGAACTTACATCAAATAGCACTGGATTAAGGAAACAAGGGAGATGAATATAAGAATTATCGGAACATTGATAGAAGCGTTGATGAGCGAAATTATCCCTAACATGAGAAAAAGGAATAAATGGATTAAAGAAAGCCCAGAGATTCAAGTGGAGGAAGTGGTTTGGCAACAAGAGGACAGAACCGAGAGAGGAACATAAGTCTTTCGACAATGGGTCAAGCGGTTTCAGGGATTAGTTGGGAGAACAAGAGCGATACTGGTAAAAAAACTGGTGCTAAAGAAGTGGTCCTCTCTGTATGACGACTGTGTCTCTTAGAGATGAGTGGATAATATCTGGACCAAAACATTTTTTGGAAATGGGAATGTTGTTACTTAACATATCTTTGGAAGATTGTTTGAGTTAGAATATTTTTATTTTTGTTTGCTGTTTGCTTCTTTGATTTTGTGGAAGTGCATGTCTAGCTCTGATCACAAGTGATCGGGGAGGAGGATTTTCGCAAATAAGTTATCGAATAATCTATATGAAGCTGGTCCCCGACGGACGAACAATTTGAATCAGTTTGGTAAATTTACATCGAAGATTCAAATAAACGAAAATGTTTTGTTTTGAACATTATTTGATGAACATTAATTTTAAATTCGACATTGTCTATTAAAATAAAAAGGATTATTTTTTTAAAAAAATCTAAATTCTGATGTTTTGTTTGTGTTTTCTTGTAAACTTAATTGCGAAAAAAATAAAAATCAAAAAAGGTTTAAAAAAATAAAAATTAGAATTGCATTCTAAAAATGTTAAATTGTATGACTGAGTAATTTGTTTCGTTTTGGAATTGAAAAATAATAAGTTGTTTTGATTGAGACATTGTGTTTATGTAAATTTAGTGAAATACCGTAGGGGAGAACCCAAGAGGATCCGGTCCCCCCAAACGCAAGTCTGCCCCCCCTAAGTAAAAAAATATAAATGAAAAGAAATAGAGAGTCATATTTATTCATATACCTTATATATAGTCTAGTAGTAGGTAAAAAGTATACAGAACAACTGAACAACAGACTTATAGAGTGACAGAGAGTAGTTTAGGTAGCGTGGGTGAGAAAGAAGGAAAGTGTGCACACATGGATTGAAGTGGTATGCGGTACATCCAAACAAACACACACACACAAGCACACATTTGCTATCTATATCTGTCATTATTCTGAGCTTACTGTATACTATGCAGTGCATAATGTCATTGTAATTGATCCTACCTTGTGACATTATTTTGATTGTAATACAACATGTTTTATTTTTTATTCCTCATTGTATTTACGTGTATATTAATGACGGATTGACCCGGTAATACATAAAACAACCTTATCAACCATTGAGAATCGACACCGGGATGAAACAGGTTAAGACAAAATGTTTATGGCATCCTTCAGATGATTAAGGAACACGGTATCCGCATGGATCGATGATGACTGCCTTTTTCATAATAATGAAGTTTGCGAATTGCACAATTGTCATGGCGCTTTATGGATAATTGTAGGATATTTATTTTCAAAGAGAAAAAATATGGATCTAGGTTAATTATGTTAACTTTAGTATATTTAAACAATAAATAATACTAAAGTAAATTTTTGAAATTGAATTTGACGTGTAGGTAACACGATAGATACCATGATGGAAGACTGACACCATGAAGGTAACGGATTCAGCTTCCGTCAAGTCCATCGCTTCTGAATTCACCATACTTCCAACGAACGACTGCGAGCTCACCGACCAAATCATCGGGATCTCACGGACACTCGACCGCGAGTCAGATCCGGTCGGAAGATACCAGTCGGCTTCGACGTGCCCGGGAGCGATTGAACTAACCTAACAAAGACAAATCGAAAGAAGAGGTCCAAACAATAGCGTAATACCAATCAGTAATGGCTCTATATTGGACGAGTGAACGCAGCCATCATGCCCGTAATACACCGCGTAAAATGATCTCAGCCTAGGTAGGCCGCGTGAACACCGTGACAAGTCAGACATGGATGAGTGACACAATAACAAGTTCAACAATGAAAATAATAATTTATTTTTATTTATAACACAGAGTTCGACGTAATTACACAAATTTTAGAAGATTGTATAATCACAATATGTCCACTCTGTCTCTCTTTTATCTCTAAATCGTTAGTTTTTTGTGTTTATTTACACAGTATAAATTGCCTAATATAATTATTAAATTTTGTTTTATTATAATTTTTTGATAAGTCCATTTTCAAAATTGTGTTTTTTCCTTTTTTGTTTCCACTCCAATTTTTTTGCAATTTATTTCATTTTATTATTTGTGAATGTGAATTACTACATATTTATTTGTTAGTTGTTCTAATTTAGAAATTGCGGATTTGTACTGGGGAAACATTTGTTGAATTCCACTGATATAAAATATAAATATTTGGTAAAGTTATAACTAAATGAGAGAAAACCTTGTCTTTCTTGATTGTGAGAAATATTTTAAATTTGGTATGTTGAATTTAGTATTTGAAAACGTGCTTCTCCCACCCAAATGGAAAATTGGTATTTTGGATGTTCACGATGAATAGTTATTCGAGTATAGTTTGCATTTTAAATTTCAAAATAAGATAATAAAAAACTTTAAAAATATTAAATCGTTTAAAATTTGAATATTAAATAATTTAATTAAAGTAAATAATTTTAAACTTGTTTTTAAATTCAAGAAATAAATATTTCTCGTTAAATAAATCATTTTAAAATTGAAATAATTTTTAGAACAAATTATAAATAAAATTATAAAAGTAGAATTTGTAAAAGCAAAACCTGAAAATCATTTAAAATGAAAATTTGTTCGAATAACTGTTTATTAAGGAGACATTAATAAAAAGTTATCAATTTAGTGAGATGTCTAATTATGAGAGCATGACTGAGGATTGTCCCAAATACAATTCAAATTGTGATGAAAATAAATGTATAAATAAACCATATTGGTGTTCTTAATATTGATATTACAAGAAGGAATTCGTTTTAAATTTTAAATCAGTTTGAGGTAAATTTCCTTCGATTTAATAATAAAATAATATATATTGAAATGAATTAAATGTTTATATACAGTTTTGCGATATCAATTATAAATGATAAGCAGTTGGTTATAACTTATATTAATCAGCATATATATAAGCGTAGTGAATAGTTACATTTTACAGTATACAATTATATAAAATTAATTAAAATAAATAAAATGAAAAACATTTAAAATTTTAATGATTATTAATCAATTATCGAATATCTTATATTCACTGAAATTTCTATTCAAAATAAATTACCGAACAAATTACATCAAATACATTACGAAATGTCCATTTTCAGATTTGATTTAAACCTAGATAAACATTCAACAAACGATAATATCGAATGTAATATTGACGAAATATTTCCCCCGAAATATGTTAATCCGGCGATTTTATCTACGAGTGAGGAGGCGTCAGAAATGAGAAAGAGAATCGGTGATTTTGTTCCGATTACATTAAAAGAAGCGCAAATGAAGATTCATTCGCGTCCAATTCGAATATATTGTGACGGAGTTTTCGATATTTTTCATTTTGGTCATTCAAATTGTTTCTATCAAGCCAAGAATATCTTTCCAGGACCCACGTGGGTCATCGCGGCTGTTTGTGATGATAAATTTTGTTTGGTAAAAAGAAAACCGTTAATGTCAAATGAAGAACGAGTGTATTCGGTGAAGCATTGCAAATATGTCGATGAAGTGTTCCCAAACGCTCCGTGGTTTCCGACAATTGAATTAATGGATGAATACAAGATCGATTTAGTTATTCATGATTCTCAACCATATCCGTTTGGAGATATCAAAGACGTCTATGAACCGTTTAAAGAATCTAATCGGTTTTTCTCGAGCATCAGAACTGTCAATATTAGCACGACAGAGTTGATTGAGAGAGTGCTGTTAAAGCAAGAAAAATGATAACCATTTCTTTTATCAATTTATGAATATTGATATTATTCAAATAGGCCAAATTAGTTGTTTGTTGATTAAAAAGAATAAATGACCTCTAATTAAAATTTGATTGGATTTCTTTCATTTTCTTTGTTAATTTAATTTACAAACATAATGTGCTACTGTTAGGTCCGTTCATTAGTATAAAGTATCAATCTGATACACGTGTTAACCTTTTCCTAGGGTAATCTACAGTCGCTGTCACTTAATACTAACTCAGAGTTATTAAAGAATGACTCGTGATAGTGTGATTATAGCAAATTTTATCTAACTTTTTGAATATAAAAAATCCCATCAAATCCAACCTAAAATTAGCATTATATCCATTTAAAAATAACAACTCCATTTATCAATAAATTATATTACTGTCGCTGACATTTAAGAATATCAATGTAGACAGTTAATAATAATTCTATAATCTAAAATACAAAGAATTAATCAATTATCCAATGAAAAACAAGACACACTTACACACAGTATGATCGGAATTTTCTCTCCGTATTTTTACAACTCAGAGTTATTTGTGTGTTTTCGCGTGTTTGTCTGATAAGGTGAGTGTGTATAAATTTCCACGAGATGGTATATCATTTTTGATATTCTTAAATGTCCAAATTATTGT
>MQRK01218271.1:8133-36174 GCA_001938485.1 Girardia tigrina
ATCCCATAATGTTCGTTGTCACATGAGCCGTGGTCGCCATATTAACAACATCACAATTTGAATGCAAACATTTATTTACAACACAAACAGATTCTTCACAACAATTTTCAGAGGTCATCCTTCTTTGATTAATATAGTTTTTGATTAAATATTCAAATATGAAAAAATTAATGAATGGGGAAATATTAATATTACATTTTAATTTCTCATAATTTTTATTCGATAAAAGTCATTACATAATTTTTTAAATAAACATTAATTTTTAAAATATTAAATTTTAATAAGTTAAAATCATTTACTGAAAATATTATTAAAATTCATAATTATCAAACTTTAATTAATTAGTATTTAAAATTAATATCATCAAATTAATTTCATTAGATTCAAATAATCAATCAATAAACATATCAATCTCATCTGAGTAGGAGATTCACAAATCTAAACAGCATACAAACAACAAACTTACAACATTCACAATTATCCCTCACACTTTTAATTTCGTAAGTAATTTGAGACAAAATTCAATTAGAATTTTATATTTTAATTTATATCCAATGATTATTTTTATAATTTTTGTAATTTAATACGAAGTCACCTTATTATTTTTCTTTATTTCTGTGGATCAAAATATCATAATACTTTTTATTAAGCATGAATCTATCAAATAAATATTGTAGTGATAAACATTCTTTGTGAAAAATATAAAGACAAAATACTGATTTTATTATAAATACAGTGATCGCTCTCTAAATTGAACATTTATCATGTATTTCGATGATGTTTGATTTTGGGTGCGACCACTGTAATAATATCTTTCAAAGGGAGCTTTTACACAACACTAGACCAAAGGAGGGAAAATAATAATAAACAGTGGAAGATAGGAAAAATATTGAATGAAACTTAAAATAAGATTTGAAAATTTGGGCAAGTGTGAAAGTGATACAATTCGCAAATTGATTTTGAATATTTTAGTAAACGTTTTGATGGCAAAATTTCAATTAAAATAATTTTAAGTATAAAAGGTTTAAAATAATGAAATAAGGTTTTTTCAGTTTCGGATTTAATTTTAATTTGGCCTCTTCAAAACCTTTGAGTATTACTAGAAATAAATCATATTTTTGACCGTTACTCATCGAGAAACCGTGTAACCGACATAATTAGACATTTATATAATATAAATATATAAGAAAATCAAACCATTACAAGTGCTATATATTCCGACTAATTTAAATGCAATAGATTTGACAAATCACTTTCAATCTTTATAAAATTTAGAAGTTCGTTAGAGAAAATAATTTGAATCAATTGGTGAAATTTGCTTTCCAGAATTCGAAATAACATTTTTGGATGACACAATTTCTTCTTCGTGTTGTTATGAAGAATTAATAATAATGAATTTCAGATAATGACGGGAATAACATGAGCCAATACCAGGAACAAATGTCAATTGAGGATCCTCAGTTACAAGAGGCTATAGAAGAACAGAGACAAATGGCAAAACTTCAGCAAGATATAATTAAATTGGAGGATATGTTTTTAAAAGTAAACACAATGATACATGAACAAGGAGAAATAGTTGACAGAATAGAAGGAAATGTAGAAGAGGCCTATGTAAAAGTAGAGGCGGGTACAAAAGAATTGGGTAACGCTGTTACATATAAAAAATCAGCAATGAAAAAAAAGCTCTGCATCATTGGGATTGTGTTGGCGGTTTTGGTAGTTATAGGACTCATCATAGGACTATCAGTGGGTCTTAAATAGTGATATTTCTCTTGTCTTTTAGAAAACGTATTTCGGACATTTTTATTGATTGTATTTGTTGTCTTTGATGATACTCTACTTTAAATACTTTTTTACTTTGTAATCGTACTTTAATGACGCCATATCAAACAAATGTACTATATTTTATCACTCTTACTTATCTATTTTGATAATAATAAATGTTTTATGATATTTTTATTTAATTTACTTAAATAATAGTGATAAATTTATGGATTGAATGAAAATTATTTGATTTCCATGAAACAAATTTGTGACTAATTTCTTAATATTTATTGGGGTTTAAATGTTTTTATTCTACTAAATAAAGTATCGAATCATTATTATATCGGTTGGGTCAGAATTACACGGCATGCCTATGGCCGACATAATCGTTTAAGGGGTTAAAAGTCACTAAGGTTTAAAAGGCACCTTTGGCGAAGGTGCCTGATAAATGAATTGTAGGACGTTAGGAAAAAATGGATGAAATAAGTTCGAGAAACACTGATTTAAACCATCCTATAAAATATTTAAAGAAAGGTTTCAGTTTTTAGGATTTACCAATCATTTACCAGAGATTAATTCAATTTTGACATTTCTGGACATTCTGGTTGAGTTGCGTGTTTATGTTTGATTTTCATTATGGTTACTACTGTCATCTAGTTTAAGTCAGAAATTACTATAAAAACAAGTAATACCACTTTAATTTTTTTATTGTTTAGTATTAATTAAAAGTACCATCTTTCTACAAAATGTATCATTATTGTTATGAATTTTTCCAAATAATTTATCAATAATTTTTTTCGTTAATTTATCAACTACACTGTGTAACAAAATTTTTCGAAAGTTTCTCCCGCAAACGGTTTTCAGAATTTTTTGATACTTTTCAACATGTTGGTTTTGAATTTGTTATCGGTTTTCTTTTTCCGTCTACGAATTAACCTAGGAATTAAAAAAAGAATTTAGCAAAAAACCCTCATTTTTCATTTTTTTCGTTTCAGATTTGTTGTAATGACCAGGAAATGTTCCACAAGAAGATATAGTTCAAAATATCAATAGTAAAGAAGCTCAAACTGACGAGAATAGCATAACAGTGGATTGTAAGTCATGTGTGAACAATCAAAAGTGAAGGTTTGAACAAGACTGTCTTTTATGTTGTGTGCTATCATCTCTAAAAAAAAAACTCCCATCATTGTTGTATCCCACGCTCCTTGGTACCTTTTATGCATTGTTTGCATATCCTGGTGGAAGCGTTCCCCCTGTTCCTCGCTAAAGTCACCAAGGTTTTCCCGAAACCAATGTAGATGCGAATGCAAATAATGAAGTTTCACCGACATTCTGCAGCCCAGTTTTTCGAAGTGTTTCAGCAAATCACTGATTAGTAGTTGGTACTCATCACTCTTCTTATTTCCCAAGAATCCTTCCACAACTTTACTGGTGGCTCTCCCGGCATTCCTTTCTTTAGAAGTCATCTTCTTTTCCAAGACCTCTGACGCCAACATAGGTCTAACTTTAGGGCCCGTGAATACACCAGCTTGGACTTTAGCTTCAGACAACTTGGGAAACATTTTGCTAATATATTTGAAAATCCATCCGCTGGGATTTAAAGCTTTTACAATTTTTTTCGCAAGTCCAAGCTTTATATGTAATGGCGGCAGCAAGATCTTTTTGTTGGGATTCTGTAAATATGAAAAATATAAAATATATAAATGAGCGTACTCGTTGTCCCAAATAAAAAATTAAAAAAAAATAATAAATCAAATAAAAAGGACGGATAATCCCATTTTAACCTTCCCTTTGTTTGAGCAGGTTGCTCAGAGACGCGAGGTGGTTAATTGGGATAATAATAATAAAGAAATATATATCTTAGTGAAAATTTATTATAACGTTATTAATTTTATCTTTATTTATTTTTGTTATTTTTTTTCACAAAAAAACCGAAAGCGTCTTCACTTTTTAAAATAAAAATCCAAGAATAATACTGAAAATATATTTCGAACGACTAATAATTTAACTTTTTATTTCATCAATTTATAAATCAATTTAATTTTATTATAGGAATTAAATCCTATATCCAAGAGTAGGTCACTACAAATATCCATAATATTGCTATAAATAATAATATTATTTATGTATTAATAATCATTTATGCATTGATAAAGAATCGTTATTCGGAATCAGAGATCTGGCTGGAACTAAAACACTCCAAAAATTTGACATATTTCCAAAAAAAGGAGGTTATCTGTACAAATTGAAAACGCTGGCAACAACATTGCTTCATCGTCGGATCCAACAAAAAGGAAGACACTTATGCAATAATGGATATTTATCGCATAATAGAGGATAAATATGAAGATCATGTTCATTTTAATCGCAATGATTTGAAAATGAAGATCTTGAAACCAAATGCTTACAGTTTATCTGCACCAACGAAACGTCGCAAAGAGAAATCCATAGCGACACCTCGTGCTGAACCAATTGATCTTGGCGTGGTAGAACGAAATCGTTGATTTGGATGCTGAGGATATGGAAACCCAAGAGGCAATTCAAACAATTGAGGTGGAACAAATAATTTCAACTCCATCTACATCTACAGAAAATTTCCATCTTGATAATTCTTTTATGGCGGCCAAGGCTTTCAATTCCGCTGAAAAAACAGAAATTAAAACAAGTTATGAACCCAAATTATCAATAAATAATCTTCAACATGTGAGATTCTCCACCATCTTCAACAATCAACATCTGCCCAGAATTATCAATAAATGGCATACCTTTTTATCCTCAAATATCTGAAGTCGGCCTGCGGACAATCAATGATCTGGAAACTTTGATAAATAAATTTTTTTATATGAGTCTTTGTTTTAATATTGTGGACAATATATATCTTCCGGGGAAGATATGTTGAGATTCTGTAAATATGAAAAATATAAAATTTATAAATGAGCGTACCCGTTGTCCAAAATAAAAAATTAAAAAAAAATAAATCAAATAAAAAGGACGGATAATCCCATTTTAACCTTCCCTTTGTTTGAGTAGGTTGCTCAGAGACGCGAGGCGGTTAATTGGAATACTAATAATAAAGAAATATATATCTTAGTGAAAATTTATTATAACGTTATTAATTTTATCTTTATTTATTTTTGTTATATAATTATTATTATTACTAAAATTATTAGAATCTAAATTATTATTAATATCAATAATATTGCTATAATTAATAATCTTATTTTTATAATCATTTATTTAATTATTATTATTAATGTAATTACTATTATAATTATTGTTAATAATTATTAATTTTATCACTTTCATAATTATTTTTATTATATTATTATTAGTATTCTTGAAATTAAAATTATTATATTCCTTTACGGCGAGGTTTTCCTTCCTCCGCAGGGACCCATTCATTATGAGGGTACTCCTGCTTTGGGCGGAGAAGTTCGCCAAAGGATTGTCTTAGTAAAATGTATAATTATTATTTGATTATTACTATTATTATTATTATTATTTTATTTTTTAAATTATTATTTTAATGATAAAAAATTGTATTATTATTATTATTAAAAGTAATATTATTTATGATTATAATTATTATTTGATTATGTATTATTGGGTTCTTGCTCAAAAGACATTATCATGAACACAAAAATTTATTTCTATAACAATTTGAATTTTTTAAACAAATATTTTCGAGGAACTTTTGTACTTTCTTTTTTTACACAACCAATAAAAATAGATATAAATAAAATATGGTTAATATATAATTTTTTACAAATTAAAATTCTATTTTCTTTAATAAAAAATTATAGTGAATTAAAATTTTGTCACAAAGATTTTGTTACGTCTTATTAATTTTTCAATTTTATGGTACATTTAAAATTTTCTATTTCTCAATTACATTTTCCAAAAAAAATTAAAATCGCATTTTTTATTTAAGTCAATTTAATGGTTTTATAATTATTTTTTAATTCCAATTTTAATTTCCAAAAAATTATAATTACATTTTCCAAAAAAATTATAACCACATTTTTAATTTACTTTGATTTACTGTAAATTAATTAAAGTTACCACAATGGTTTAGTTTACTTTTATTTCACAAATAAAATATCAAACTTAAATTACTTTTTATTTTATTTCAAATAAATATTTTCATCAAATTTGAAATTAACTTTTTTACTTTATAATAAATTTTTACATAAATCTTTTAATAACCCTATCGTAAAATTTATTCTATTTCTTACTTAAATTAATTTTTACATTAAATTTCTGAAAATCTTATTTTAACATATTTATAACAATATTTTACGGAATGTAATTGTTTATTTAATAATTTGATAAGCTTCAAAAATTTTATATTTTATGAACGCTCCCAACATGTATTATGTATTATTATTATTTAAGAGCGATATTATTGTTATTAATATTATTATGTTATATTATTATTATTATTAAATAAAATTTACGCTTACTTTCAATTTCCAAGAAAAATAAAATTGAATTTGGAAATTTGAAAACTTTCACCCGGATGACTTTTGCTGATTGACTTTGCCAATCGGCGTGTTTCGTCATACTCTGGTGAAAGTCGGGCATCATTAATATAAAAAAAACAATTGGCAAATTTCATCAGTAATGATTGCCATTTAATAATTAAATTTTTGGAAATTAATGCCACATGTTCATCGGAATTGATTCCTGCAGAAAGAGACGAGAATCGTTCCAGCTTATCCTTACTTAACAGACGGGCAAAATTTCGATAATGGGAACATATTCATTTAAATGGAATGTCACCCAAAAAACAAATTAACTAATTGGTGCCATATGTTGGTCCATATCAAAAAATTTTAATATATTTTAATATAATATTTTTTTAATAATATTTTAATATATATATTTTTTTATATAAGTAAAAATTGGGTATAAATAAAATACCCTTAAAAATTTGTTTAAAGACACACAAAATAAAAGCAAAAACAATATTCAAAAATCAAATATAAAAATATAAAACTTATAAGAAGAGTAAAGCAAATTATTATTCAACCTCAGTTTATAATAAAAATCCATGTACAAATTTTGTGATTATCAAATATAAAATTTTGTAATATTTGTTATTTGATCTCAATTGCAAATAAAATTTACAGTATCAAATATTGAGCTGGGTTCGAGCTACGAACAAGCAACGCAGCCTTCGATTATAGTGGATTAAATACAGAATTATATATTTTCTTTGAATAGACATATTTAAAACTACAATTCAATACCCAGTAATAAATTTATAAACCACCAACAATTTCTTTTCCAACTAAAGGAGGATGTATGAAATTGTACTTTCCAATAAGAAGTACATCTCTAAGGGGCCAATCTTTTGTTGCATAGTGTTGATCTGTAGCCCGACTGTCCCAGAGACAAAGAAAGCAGGAATATTATGTATATCCGACTTGTAATCCAAACAATAATCCAATCATCTTAAAGTCTCCGCAGACCTCCCACTTATATTTGTCGTAATCAATCATTTGTAATAAAATTTTCATATTTCCATACTTTTCTTTGAGGTGAACGGAATGGGCTGTTGGAATAGAAGGGAAAATATTGCCGTTATGGAGTAAAACAGCCTTTAGGCTTCTACTTGAGCTGTCGATAAATAGCCGCCAGTGACTTGGATGATGTTCATAACCAATTTCTTGAAAAAGCCCAGTCACGTCTGAGCAGTAGTACAACGAGTCTTTCATTGTATAAAACTTCGAGAAACTATCATGTCGTTTTCAATAAATTGATGATTTGCAAGTTGGATCCAGCAAATTCCACTGTTTCAAACGAGAGGTAAGTACTTCAGCATGTGATTTCGTAAGTCCTAGGTCTCTTGTTAAGTCATCAAGCTCCTGTTGATTAGGAAAGTAGGGGACATTCTTTTGACTTTTCATCAAAATGCACGTCAGAGTCACTCTTTTTTTATGAGAAAACTCATCGTCAGAGATGGCTTTTATAGGTGGTAGTTGAGATACTGGTAATTCTTTAGAGTAGAGCACAGGGGCTAAAGATGATGGGATGGTGGGATAAATAAGACTTTTCGATCTCTGGGATTTTTAAATTTAAAAATGTCTACCATACAGTAATAGCAATCATCGCTGTGATTTGCTAGCTCTCTTCATATCCGAGGGATTCCAAAAGGCATGTTACTGAGATAATCATTTAGCAATTTTCCTAAATTTGACCGGTAAGTATCATAACTGAAATGTGGTGCCCATGATTTGTCTTGATCAGTGACAGGAACACCAAAGTAAGCATCATAAACTGTGAATAATTTACTATCAGTTGAAAATGCATATTTTCGTAGTTTTGGAGCTATATAATACCCGCATATATAACAAAAGGAGTCGTGGGAGATTTTACAAGCTGGCTTGCTCGTCATGGTAGGTAATTTAAAATACTTAATGTAAATGAGTTATTGATACGTTTAAACAAAAGGGAAGTCTATTGCGTATTAATCTGAAACAGATAAATAGAAAATATTAAATAGCGGCAAATAATTAGATGGTGTGCAAAAACTAATATCATATTCGTAATCAGCATACTCAAATTGTGTAAGGAACATAGGAATTGTTTTGCGGGAAAAAAATTGTTACACAATGCTATTGATTTTGAAAATCCATTATCATATAATAATTTTGTTAATTTATTAAGACTTTCATCGCAACGATTATATGTAGATGAAAGAGCACATGAACGAAAAATAAGGCCTTTCATCATATTCCTACGATATTTAGATTCACAAAAACTATTTGGGGATGTATACAACCCCGTATCAGTTTTCTTTCTGTAAATCTCAGTCTCATAAAAACCATTTTGTCTCTCAATTAACAAATCCAGAGACGATAATTTATTGTCATTCTCGTTCTTCATAGTGAACTTTACATTTGAATGCAAAGAATTCATATAATTTATAAATTATCATTCTCATTGTTAAAAATCAAGAAGATGTCATCAACATAACGTTTATACGCTAAAGGCTTCTGATCTGCTAATAATCGGTTTTATATTCAATACTCACCAGAAATATTGAAGCCCAGGTGAGAGCTAATGGTGAACCCATAGATACTCCATCAGCCTGTTTGTACCAGTCGTTGTTGAACAAAAAATGAGCCTCTGACATGGACAAGCTAAACCATTCACAAAATGCAACTTCATCAAGTATATCATGATAATTAGTACTGCTTCTCCAAAGATTGCAGCACAAGTCTATCGTCTCTATTAATGAAACATTTGTAAATAAAATCACAACATAAAAAGATGTCATTATTTAATCGGTATTTTTAAAATCAAATTTTGCAATAAATTCTACAAATTCAAAGCTATCCAGACATGAAAAACCTTTTGGCATTAAATATTTCAACATGTTATCTAGATATTTCGCAACCTCATATTGTGAGGTTCTAATCATCGACAATACCGTACGCATAGGAACACCTTTATGTGTCTTTGGCAGATCATAAATTGTTATGCAATTATTGATTTTATATCAGCTTACAAAGATCAGAGTAGAGGGGAATTTACGATTTCTTTTTATATCTTGAGTTTATTTAAAAAGCGTTCTTTAATTGAAACTTTGAATTTGTGGCGAAATAATAACTCGGAACAAAATATCCGTTGTGGTTCTGTGTTTTCAAAAGCATGCGAAGATATTTTGAGAACTTAGTTATTTGACTTAGTTATCGGCAACCAACCATAAGATACTGTTATATTATTGTAATCTCTGTGTGTGTATTTTAGCTCTTAACCCATTATACTTAAGACCAAAACTTGCCTCTCAACTCCAATATCATCTGCAAGCAGTGATAGGTGACGAGGACCTTCCAGGTTCAAGACCTACACAGTTTTAAGACCAGATAGGCCAGATCAACTCTAATGGGTATGAAGTGATGTTATGATTGAATATAATTTGTATTAATGTGTTGACCCCAGGATGTGGTATTATGTGTTTTTGGTAATGTGTTAGGCCCCAAAAAGTACGAAACATTATGTAAACAATCCATCTTTTATTATTTACTCATTACGATTTTGTTTACAAAAGTGTAGACTCGAATACCCTGACGCAAATCCTCCGATTATGTGTGTGATTTTGGTGTTAAGACGTAGTGTTAAGATGAAGAAATAGATGCTAACTGATTTTAAATATTTGGTTCTTGCCATATTTTAAAATACCGAAACAACAACTCATATGAATCAAAAATAAAAATTTATTTGTTAAAACGCTTTACGACGTTGTCGATGCTTTTACAAATACTCTGTCGTTGACGCCGTTTTAAATAACCTTCGCCTTTGTAATTGGCGATTGACGATTGTGTTCCAAAGGTGCGCGATTCTTTTCTTTCATCAGATCTCATCTTTTGTCGCATTTGCAACTGCAACTGCTCATAATAGAGCCGCTCTTACTCGCGGATCCGATTCTTCATCATGACACCCCACTGGTTCCACGAAAAAACGCCGCGAACAAAAACGCTGTGTGACAAAAACACCGCGTGTTAAAGACGCCGCATGACAAAAACGCCGCGTACAAAGACGCCACGGACAAAGACGCCGCCGTTTCGACGCTGGGACATTTTGATGCCAGAAATTAAGAATTTTAAGAATAAAATGAAATAATTTGTTATTAATTACGAATTTTAGGAATAAAATGAAATAATTTATTATTAATTAGGAATTTTTGGAATAAAATGAAATTATTTGTTGTATTTTATAATTATTACTATCATTAAATAAATAATATAAATTAATATAATTCCTAAAATTCCTAATTCATTTCAAATTATTTCATTTTATTCCTAAAATTCCTAATTAATAACAAATTATTTCATTTATTCCTAAAATTCCTAATTAATAACAATTTATTTCATTTATTCCTAAAATTCCTAATTCATTATAAATTATTTCAATTTATTCCTAAAATTCCTAATTCATTACAAATTATTTCATTTTATTCCTAAAATTCCTAATTCATTTAAAATTATTTTATCCGCGGCGTCTGTTTTCGCGGCGCTTTTTTTCGCGGCGTTTTTTTACGCGACGTTTTTGTTCAGACGTTTTTGTTCGCGGCGTTTTTGTTTGTGGCGTTTTTGTCACGCGGCGTTTTTGTTCGCGGCATTTTATCCGCAGCGTTTTGTCGTGATACCCACCCCGCTTTACTACGCGTGCGTACTCTTTGGGCTCGACAGAAGCATCTTTTACTGCTCTTAGACTTGTGGATAAACGCTCTACATTGTCGCGTAAATTCAGCATCTCTCTGTAATCTGCTGCTCTGTCCTTTTTCAATAAATTATTCTCTTGTTGAAGACGCTGGTCATCTTAGCATGTTGTAATTCAATTTGTTGGAACATCTGGAAATATTATTATTAAAAGAGAGATATGAGTTTTTTTCGTCATTTATTCTTATTTTACGTAAGCGGTCAAGAAAGATAGCAGTTTGATTTCAAAACTGCTCTCCGGTATGAAGTCTTTCAGGTTTTGTTGTCACCCTTATTCTCCAAAGTTGAGAACTTATTCTGACTACGATGAATCGCGGGCCAGAACCAGCCTTTAAGAATTTTATGTAGACCAATTTTCAAAAGTTAGTCTGCCCGAGGGTATTCGAGCGGCAATATTAAAATTACTGAAATTTACCATTAAGATAATTAACTCAAATTTAATTGTTAGAGATTATTTATAAAATATCGTTACAATGATATTATTATAACATGAAACAGAGAAGTAATCACTATTGAAATTAGACAAAAATTAGATTAAAGGTTAAAATTATAATGAAATAAAAATTAGATGCATATTCGAATTCAAATATTAAAAAAAAATTAGATAATATGTGCATAAAATATAATAATTGACGGGATCCAACCGACTCGTAGGAAAAAGAAAATTTAAATAATCGGGACTCGAGAGAGTGTAACTCCCTACTCTCTCTCTCGGTCGCGAAAATTCAACGATACTAACCTGTTGCGATTTTATTCTTGGAATTTCTTGAAAAAATTTATTCTGATTCTTATTCTCAAAATTTCGTTCTAAAAATTTTATTCAGTTTTTAGTCGTTTCAAAAATTTGTCTGATTTTCTGTAAAAATCACTCTGTATTTATACTGGGATTCTGTTTTAGAATTTTCGCGTGTCCGTTCTCAATTGGTCCACGTACGTTTTGGAATTATACGACCAATTTCGATTGGAACATGTCAGTGCCATTTTTAGACTTTCCAAAATTAGAAAACTTTAGAAAATTTTGGAACGATGATTAGGCATGAAAGTACTTTTATTTTGTTTTAATTTTGCTATTTTTAATATTTATTTTCCGCCTTCTTTATTGGAAAATTTTGGAACGATGATTAGGCATGAAAGTACTTGGTTGAAATAATTGACATCTTGATCGAACTTAAGCAAAATTAATTAAAGAAATATGCTTTTAAAAATAAATTAATTAATTACAAATTTAGTTAATAAAAATTGAGTAAAATCAAAATTTAAATTTCTATTGTAAATAAATACTTCGAAGAAAACACAAATTTTTAGTAGGAAGAAAAAATATGTAAATATACATATATATAAACGTGTATATATAATTTATATCATGTTAAAAAGTTATAATGTTTAAAAATTTGTTTAAAATAACAGCGGAATCACCGCACAGATTTTTAAAAATAAAAGTTTTGTTCGAATTTCATCAGTCTATTTTATTATACAAATTAATCTAAAATTCATTTCTTAATTGAAGTCGATAATACTAGCAAATAGTTTGACGTTGGATTTAAATGAATTTCATTGAAAAGAATATTTCCTTTGGGTCTAATTGCTACTTTTATTTATGATTTTGTCATTTTCCGCGATTTTACTAATATTTATTATGTGCGTTGTTTTTTCGATTTCTATTTTCCACGTGTATCTTTAATCGGATTTTTATGCGGAGTTTTGTTAATTTGGTTATCTCTGATTTTTAATAAATTTTTTTCAGATTTTTTCGCATGTAATTTACTTATTTTGACACATTTACGATTCGTATTTTTTGCTGATTTTTAGGAATATTTAATATTATTGTGTTTTTATAACTCATTAATAAATATATTGGATTATATTGGAATTTATTTCAGTGACGTCTGTATAATATAGGACTCATTGGTCAATCAAATATTTGATAGTTTTGGATGATTTTTAATTTTGTGTTTATTTTTATATTTTTTTCTGCTTCCGTTGCGTATCCTTCCGTATTTTCCGTCGTTTAATTTTTGCCACAATTTTTGCGAATATTTCCTGATTTTAGCGGTTATTTTTCATCGATGTTTGTGTTTATTGATTGAAATAACGGAATAAAATAAAATATTAATATTTTTAATTATTTTTCCTTAGAATTCCTGTTATTATATGTTGATTGTAATGTTTTTATATCTTCTTGATTTTTATACGATTTTTCTGATTATTTTGCGATTTTTCCGCATCTATTTTGTTGATTTTATCATTATTTCTCTTTTTGGTGATGTTCCAATTTATCCTATTTTATATTTATTCGCTACTATTTCAGATGCGGTTATTATTTTTTATTGCTTGTAAATATTTTTTTTCAGTATTTTAATGATTTTTACGACTTTTACTTGTTCATTTCGTAATAATTCATTTATTATTCATTATTTATTGATTTATTATTTATCATTTTTACTCCAATTTCGCTTTTTCTCTACCAATTCTCAACGGATTTACTCACTTTTTACTTTATTTTGTCCGCAGAATTCTTTTAGGATTTATGATAATTTTGTCGGATTTTATCTGTTTATTCTCATACTTTATTTCCATTTTATCGATTATTGATCCATAAATATTCGTTTTTTTACCGATATTTGTACTTTTTATATCATTTTATGTACATTTTGACACTTTGTTATCTGTTTATTATAATTCGTATGTTTTGTATCAACTTTTCTTGTTTTTTGTCATTTATGATCGTTTTTGATTATTTTGCTTTAATTTTCATTTTAATGTTTTATATATTCTATTTTAGATTTTGAATTCTATCGCAACATATTGCAGGCAAAGTTAGGTTTACAACGGAAAATTTTAATATTCTTTTAATAATGATTTGTTGGTAAATTATTATGTCAAAAGCACTTTGAGCTTCAATATCAACTCTGTGTTTTAAATGATTTATAATAAATTAAATTGTTTGCTTAGAATCAATCTTAAGTACTTCAAAGATACATTGATGATGTATTCTTAATTTTCAAAATTCAAGCAGATGTATCTCCATTTGAAAGTTTATGAATTCAGGACAATCTGATGTTGCTTGCACAATTCAAAATGTAAAACGGTTAAAAGGAAAACAGTTTAAAATATCTTTATTGTAAAACTTGAATGTATGAGAAACAACCTGTAAAAGGTTTATACACTTCACCAGATAGTTTTATTAACTTATTTATTAAAGAAGCCTGATTATAGGCTTGATTCATCATTCTTGGTCTTTCAACTTTTTTTGTAATCTGTATAAAGTATTGATTAACTAAGTACCTTCAAAAAATTAAAATGACTATTTTACATCTTTTGAAAATTTTTCAGTAGAAAAAATAGATAAGATACTTTTGAAAGATAATTCTAGAGATCCAAGTGATAATGTGCATTCTTAACAAAAAATTGAAGTGACGATTATAAATACAGTAGAACTCAGACATCTCGAATTCGATGTGGAACGAAAAAAATAACCGAGGTTGTTATTAAATTTACCGTTGACGAGAATCTCATGCTGTTTTAATTCATAAATTCTCACTAGACATTAATGGAATATTATTCCCCCAGAATAAAAAGCGTAATTCACGTTTTAAAAAACTGTTGCTCATATTCAAAATAAAACACAAGGAGAATCAATGAATTATAAGCATGGAATAATGTGTAATACATACAGTAGAGTATATTACTGGCATGGCAGAAACAAAGATTAACAAAAGAAGTCTGTTATGAGAGTCTGCTTTTTCTTTCCTGTGACGGCGAATTCTTCAAGGTGAGTTAGCATTGCAATTTCGTCGGATGAAACTCAATCATTGTGCTTCGCCTATTTCTGAATCAGCATTATTGACTCGAGTACTTGTTTTTTGAAAGGAAAAAGTGGTTCAATGGATTCCTCAGCGTCAGTTTCAGATAAATGAAACTCGTCACCCACTTTAGTCAAAACAATTATCATGATGTCTTTGTTTGTCATTAAACCTGTGACTGGCACCTCATCATCAACAACAGCATATTCAGAAAAGCTCAAGGAACTAGAAATTTGAAAGTGAGATCGCATCCTTTTGAAAAATATTAGGAGTTTACTCCGGATAACTCGATAATCCGGTTTACTCGATATGTTGTGGTTGTCCCGGCTGAGAGTGCATACATTTACGTTGCAGTAACACTTGATAACTCGATAAACCGCTTTATTCGATTCAATCTGTAAATTTCTACTGTATAAATATTCGTGTGGTGCCGGCAGTCGGACTGAGAGGCGACGGGATTGGGACTGGATTCCCGGAAAGATCGCCGCCTCGATTCGACGACGTCTGGTTGCCAATCGGATCCGATGATCATCGGTCGACATGCCATGGCGGTCCCGCGATCGGCTCGCGGCGGTTCCGCTTCCGTGAACGCCGATACCGCTCCGTTCGTTGACATACAAACAGAGTATGCGACAAGCGAAACTGTGGGGATCCGTCATGCGTGGCAAACTTGTGCGGGGCGATGGCGCACGGGATCCGACCGATTGGGGCCGGTGCCGCACAGTGCGGTTTCCGTCAATATCAGCATCGGGTAAAAACATCCGAACGACGATAAATATTCAATATTTGAAATTTAAAACATAAAAAGCAGCCATAAATTTATTTCCATTTAAAATTGTGCACTCGATTTTCCAACTTTTAGTTTACTTAAACAAAAATCAAAAATTGAAAGTTTTTTTCAATTTATTTAATGTTAATTTTCCTGAGCACTACAGGAACCCCCGTCGAAGAATGCGGAGCATGGATGTTGTGGAATTGTGGAGGGTTGCTGGAAGTCTAAGAGATGCGAGAATGAATATTCCTCGAAACAGTGTGTTGCAGTGTTGTGTTGTTTATGTTGGGTTTACGTTGGTGTGTCTGTTTGCGTGTGATGTGTTGTGGAGGTATGATGGCAGTGTTGCTGTGTCGGTGAGGGTTTTGTTTGGCGTGTTGTTTGTTTGGATGTGATGTGTTGTGGAGTTGGTTCTGGCGGTATTGGTATGGGAGCGTGATGAACTGCTGTAGTGGGCTCCAGATTTTGTTTCTTTAATGTTGTGTTGTTCTTTTCTGAGTTTAGTTGCTTGTTTCTGCTGTGTGACTGATTTTCTGGACCCTCAGTGTGCTCGGTGATGCTGTTTTTGGCAGTGCTGATGTTTGAGGTTGAATTCTTGCTGTGGTTGGTCTGCTGCACATTGTCGCTTGGTTTGTTATTGTTGTTTCGTTGGGTATGGTTGTGATTATCTGTGTGGTTGCTCATGTTATCATCTTGATTGTAGAGTATTGCTGGTCTTATTGTTGTTTTGTTCGGTGTTTTTCTTATTGGTGTGGTGTATTTTGGAGTCCTGTGTGTGCTGAGTGTTGTTGTTGTACGTGTCGAGGTTGTGGTGGAAGCTATTGTAGTTACTTTGTGTGTGTGGTCCGTAAATATGGTGAATATCGTTATTTTTTTAGGTGTTTAAAGTGTGGCGATTGTCATTGTTGTTGTTATATGTGTGTGGCTTAATAAGTGGTGAATGTTGTTGTTTTTGATTTACGTGTGTAGTTCGTCGGTTTGTTAAATGTTGTTGCTGTCGCGATATGTGTGTTGATTGCCATTGTTCTTGCTATGTATGTTTAGTTTGTGGATATTATTATTGCTCTGTGTGTGTGGGGTCGCAGCGGCTGCTTCCACCTACCTCACTTGCTGCAATTGTGAGGGGTGGTTTCAGTTTTTTTGCTGATAGAGTACGCACTGCTTAGTATCCACGTCGAACTGGGTATCCCAAATACATACGACGGATAGTTGTGGTTCGTATCCATCGCACGGGAACGTACACCCGGATTGGCAATTCTTAGCTCCGCCTAAAAGTGCCACATGGTAAGTGATTATGGTGTCGGTCATGATCCCTTACTGCCTGAAAGAGAGGTGAGAGCGAAACGGTTTAAACCCCTTATAAAGTGTGACTGGATGTCCCGACTGGCTGGTGAGGTAATTTATGAGGTGTTCGATAAAAGAGTCGGTGGACAATTGGAGTGTGGTGACAATGCCCCCTTCAGTGTTTATTGTTATGTGGTATGCGCTAAAGTTATTGTTTTCAGAGTGTTTGCGATTTGGTTTGTGCTTATTTGATCGTTGAGTGCTGTGTGAGAGTAAATTTGTTTATTGTGAGGCGTGTGCGTGTTTTTTGCGGGGCATGCGTGGTGATTGTAGTGAGTGTAATTGTCGCATCAACCGCGCTTCTAAAAAAACATTCAAAATCGCTTATCTGTGTTGGATCACTTGATCCCACTTCTGAAATCAATGTGATACCGACAGCCGGACTACCATACCCTTAAAGACCGCGAATATGTTAAGGTATTTGATGCGTGATCGAAAATTAAACAAAAGCGGCCAGTACCGCTTAGATGTGCCGGGACTTGGCGCCCGGGAAGATCGCCGTGTCAGTTTGACGACGTCGGTGTGCCGATTGGGTCCGGTGACCATCGATCAATACGTCATCAGATATCGGTCCCGCGATCGGCTCGCAGCGGTTCCGAGTTGTGTCTCGATCCCCAATTGGCGATCGGTTCCGTTTCGGTCGACGGTTAGTTCGATCGATTTGCGTTTTATCGGTCAAGAAAACGTTACCATAATATATCATTCAAAACACAAAATTGTTGAATATGATTTCATTTAAAAAATTGTGCCATCAAATATTATTAAAACAAAAGTGTCATGTTTTTTTGTTTAATTTTCGATCACCACATAAAGCATCAAATACCTTAACATATTCGCGGTATTTAAGGGTATAGTAGTCAATTCACCTTCTTGGTAGTTAATGACAGCTGTAAAAAAAGTCAAAAATATTTTAACAACTCTATCGTAACTTAATATATTAATTTGGTATTTGATAGTTTGTTTTTTCTATCAATAATTAAAAAATAAAAGCTGATATCTTGGGTGCACTTTAACTGGTCAAGAATGAGATAACTTTGCATCATCATTCGATAATTTTAAAAATTAAATATTTCTGTACTCATTTATATTTATTCGTTTATACAAATATGACATTTGTTTTTTTTGTAATTTCTGATAATTATATTCTTTCATCAGATAAAATCATTTCTTAATACATTATTTGCTTTACATCTACCATTCCTTCTGAAAAGCTGCCTACTATACACAGTGATACTTTTACTTCCATTAATGAACAATTATTGATTATTTGGTTCGTGATTAAGATCAATGTTCATAACAAAATTTTATTTCTATCACATATTACATTTTACAAACAACTTTATGAGGAACACTATTTTCAATTTGCCTAAACCTTATTTTTAAAATTCTAAATATAATAATTAATGATTTAACATTAATTTTATTTTGAAAGTTTTGTATAATAAATTAAAAATTTATTTACAATTTTTGTTAATCCGCAATTTGATTTTAATATTAAAAATCATTTTCAATGTAAATATTAATGCTAAAATCAATTTCGTGAACTATTTATTTTACTTTTGATTTTAAACAATAACTGTAAAAATACTTATACTTAAAATTTTCATTTTACATTACTCTTCTAAAACTATTGTAAATAAATTATTTGTATACATTTTAATTATAAATATGAGTTTACGTTTTAAATATTCAAAAATTTAATTTCACCAAAAAAACCCTAACATTGATAACTCATAATATTTAAAGTAATATACATTAAAAATTAATTTTCATTCAATCAATAAAGATATCATTATCATTTCTACAAATTAAATAAAAATATCAAAAAACATTTATTAATTATCAAAACCGACTGATAAGAGTAATAATATATTGTATGATATGTCGCCATTAAAGTGTGTTTCCATAGAAAAAAAGTAATTTAAAGTAGAGTATCAGTAAATAAAATAAATACAATCAATAAAGTGTTCGATGAATGTTTTCTAAAATACAGCAGAAACACTTCATCTTTTCAAAAAACCGACCAATAGTCCTATGATGAGTCCTATGGCAGCCAAAACTACCAACACAATCCCTATGATACACAGTTTCTTTTTCAGCGCTGATTTTTTATATTCAACAGCTTTAACTAATTCTTTTTCACCCGCTTCTATTCTTACATAGGCCTCTTCAACATTTCCTTCAATCCGGTCAACTGTTTCTCCTTGTTCATGTATCATTGTGTTTACTTTTAAAAACATATCCTCCAATTTAATTATATCTTGTTGAAGCTTTGAAATTTCTCTCAGTTCTTCATTAGCATCTTGTAACTGAGGATCCTCCATCGACATTTGTTCCTGGTATTGGCTCATGTTATTCCCGTTATTATCTGAAATTCATGATTATTAATTCTTTATAAAAAGATGAAAAAATGTTATTCAAAAATTTCATTTTAATTCCGAAAAATAAATATCTCAAATTGACTAATTATTCTACTTAACACAATTTCTACAACGACTTTGTGTATACCTATTTTGAGAGAAAGGTTTCTTTCGACTTATTGAAAAGCAAATAACCGTGGGAATGATTGAAAGTAAAGTAATCCACTAAAATTCAAAACATGAATTGAGAAAAATTATTCAACTTAGAAAATGATTTCAAGTTTAAATTTAAAATGTATCTTTTGACACCTTTGGTAGAAATAGACTTAACAGGAGAACAACAGGAATTTGTGACTACTAAAACGTCGAGAAGAATTTTGTTCATCTCTATGGAAAAATACTTTATTATTTTTATCATTTTGATTTTGAGTGAAGATGGGTATTTTATGTTCTTCAGTTATTTATTACTGTAAACAAACAATTCAAATAAATTTTCAATTAAATTATTCAATTATTATATATTTGAAATCTTGAAAATTAACAAAATTTTTACAAAGTAGACATGATTCGCGGTGGAAAATTTCCATCTGTGTTCTTCTTAAAACAAGCATGTTTCCACAACAAACTAAACAGCTTTCCGTCCGGTATAAACTCGAACGCCAAATACAAATTCATTTGATCGTGAAATATCGAACGAAATTTACTTACAAATGGAGAGTTAAATACTTTTAATATTCACTTTTCTTAATTCGTCAAATCGTTATTCATCAATTAATAAATTGTAATAAATATTATTGTTTTTCATATTTTCATTTATACTCATCATCTTTTTTTTATTGAAAATTTTTAAAAACTTCTTTTTAAATTGAAAGAACCCCTCAAGAAAATTACAAAAAAAACATTTTTCACGTTTAATTAATTCATAAAAAATAAAATTAATTAACCAAATAAATTTTATTATAAAGTTTATTTATTATGACAGTGTAAACTGTAATAATGTTGTTAAATATTCGATTAAATATTGTTTAAATAAGTGATAAAAAACAGAATTTGTAATTTTGTGTTGTACTTAAATAAACTTTGTTGTTCTATTTCTGGTGAAACTTCAAGCTATCGCGTGATGAAGACTTTATTGAATATGATTAAAATATTCAAAGGCAACGAAGATGTACATAGATGGTTCGAGAGAGCGAAGATCATTGCAGAGAAGACTAGCGAAAATTTTGTCAATGCATTCCCACTACTATTCGACGGGTAAGCATTTTGAGTGGGGCAAAATTTACCTAAAGATAGTCAAAATGATATGGAGAAGGTCGAGGCTGCCGTGGTAAAAGTTTTTGGGAAGGATGATGTCGATTCCTTTTTAGAGTTGCGATCGAGAACGTTAAAGAAAGATGAAATAGTGGAGGATTTAGCTAAAGATATTAAGCGATTATGCAGATTATAGCAGTTTCCGATTAATGATCAAATATTTAAATGTTTTTTCTTAAGCTGTTTACCCGATGATATGCGAGTCAAATTAAAAATATTAATAGAATTAGACGAGATATCGCAAAGTAAGTTAGTGGAAAAGGCCTGAATCATAATTAACCAGATGAAAGGCGAAGTTACTGTATGTGCGAGTTATAGAGCTTAGGACTGGGATTCTTATAAAATGTCACAAAAGCCCAATGACGAACTCTATCAGGCGGATGAGAAGTGCCAAAAAACCTCTATGTTGAAGTGCTTTTCGTGTGGGAAGCATGGGCATATAGCCAAGGAGTGTATATCAAGTAATACGTTTAAATGTTTTAGCTGTGGAGGAGGGAATCCTAAAGTGAACAAATATAAGAAGAAGAATCATTTAAACTTAAACCAAGAATAGCTATCACCGCCTATTCTTGTACTCAGAGAAATGTACTTATGTGGATGATGGTGAAGTGTAACGGTAAGTGGGTTAATGCTGTTATTGATAGTTGGAATGATGTGAGTATTGTAGGATATGAGTTGGGTAGAGAGAAGATGATTGAGTCTAATGTGTTTGTTAAGGCAGTTGATGGAAATGAATTAGCTGTGCTTGGAGAGTGTGAGATAGAGAATGAGTCAGAGTCTAATATGATATTGAGATTAAAGTGTTTATTTATGAGCGAGTTAGTAAAAGATGTAGATGTTATTATTGGCATAGATGGAATAATGCAAGGAGGAGGTATTAAAATTTATAATAAAGGTTGTATTTCGAGGAGTAAAGAGGTGTGTCGTAGCGGCGCAACACAGTTGAATAGCGAGAGAAATAATATTGATTCATATTCGAGTAAAAAGTTGTATCAAAACGGTACAAAACAGACAAATCTCGAAATAAATGATATTGATTTTAATGCAAATTTACTGGACGGAAGACAGAAGTAAAGTGGAAATGGAAATATATAACGCCTCAGTTGTCAAATAAAGTAGCAAATTATCATAAGGATAAATACACCAGAATAAAGTTTCATGAGGTACTTCAGGGTTGGATTAGTGAGGGTTGGTTAAAGAAAAGTTCAAATAGTGATGGAGAAGAAATTATACCGTTGCTTTCAGTCAAACCAGAAAAAAGGGTAAACTAAGGCATGTCATGGATTATCGAGAATTGGATCGGTTTATTAGTTCTCATACATTAGATGCAGTATCTGTGGATGACGAACTTCATTAGTGGAGAAGTATGCCAAAGAATTGCAAAGTTATCGACTTGAAAAATGCCTATTTACAAATCGGAGTAGATTCAACTTTATGGAAGTATCAGAGGGTGCGAATTAATGGTGGATTTTACGAGCTAACAAGATTAGGATTTGGTTTAGTATCCGCTCCGAAAATAATGTCTGTGATTTTAGGAAAGGTTTTGTCTATTGATGAAAAAGTTCGCCGTGGAACTCGTCATTATGCAGATGATATCATTGTAAATGAAGACATAGCGAGCGTAGAAGAAGTACGGAATCATTTATCGAAGTACGGTTTACAATGTAAAGATCCAGATGAACTAAACAGAGCGAGAGTTCTTGGTCTTCAATTGTCTCAATGTGCGGGAGTATTAGACTGGTCGAGGAGGACTCCCTTGTCCTTGAACGTCCAAAATAAGATCACTAAAAGATGTATATATTCGATTTGTGGAAAGTTAATTGGTCATTACCCGATTGGAAATTGGTTGTGTGTAGCATGTAGCTACATAAAACGGTCATGTAATAGATTACAATGGAATGACCAGTGAATGAAGAGTCTATTAATTTTATTCGTGAAGTAATGGATCGTATTAGTAATTCAGATCCAGTACGAGGTCGTTGGAATGTGGATATGAGCCGAAAATGTACGATATGGTGCGATGCAAGTTTTATTGCCATCGGAAGTGTGTTGCAAATCGGAGACCATGTGATCAAAGATGGAAGCTAGTTAAGATAAGAAAATGATTGTGCACATATAAGCATTACTGAACTTGAAGAGATTATAAAAGGAATTAACTTGGCTTTGAAGTGGAATGTGAAGAAATTGTTGTAGTACATGGTAGGCTTGCATCGTTGAATACAAGAAAAAGCAAAATAAAAGTAACCGGAATGAGTGAGATATTGGTCAGGACCCATTTGGCTATGATAGACAGTATTTTAAACGAGTCTGAAATAGATTGGGAGTGTGATTGGGTTTGCTCTGAACTAAACAAGGCAGATGTCTTAACTAGAGTACCAATAAAATGACAGAAAGGAAATGTTGTATTGTTCAACAAGAGAGAAAATTAAATGAGGCAAGAAAGACTTATGAGCGACATCATTTTGGGATCTGATAGCAGAAAAAGAAGGTATTGAAGTGTCGAAAAAGGATATGGAGGATGTTGCTCGAAACTGCCAACGGTGTAGCAGTATTGATCCCGCCCTTATAAAAACACAAAAGAGATCATTATCGGTAGACAAATGTTGAGAAAGATTGGCTATAGATCATACTCATTACAGAATAGAGTGTATTTATGAGTAATTGATTGTGGACCCAGTCGATTTTCTATTTGACGAGAAGTAAAAACTGAAGGAGCCGACCACGTAATAAAAATTCTCGATGAATTATTTATTGAGCATGGAGCTCTCACAGAAATTCTTGTTGACAATGGAGGAGCTTTTACAAGTGAAAAATTCAAACACTTGTGTATTAAATGGAGTGTTAAGATAGACTATCGATATGCGCATAGACCAAGTACGAACGGTATTGTGGAGCGCTGTCACCGTACGATAAAAAGAATAGCGGAGAGATCGAATATTGCTATTGCTGAAGCTGTGTATTGGTATAATATAGGTTCTAAAAGAAGAAAAGATGGAATTAAATCGCCAAGTGATATATTATTTTACTATAATTGGAGGATGATGGGTGAAAAAATAAACGTGGAACTGATGAGCGACGACTGTAAAATGTTCGAAGTAGGAGAGAAAGTGTATGTCAAGCCGAGTCAACATGTTCGACGTACAAGTCAATGGGATAATAATATAATCACAGTAATATAATCACAGCAAAAATTAGTTACAACAAATACGAAGTAGACGGAGTTCTGAGACATATTCAGGATATCAGAAAACGATCTGACAATCAGAATAATCCTGAAAACGAGTTTATTGATGATTTAGAAAGCAGTGAAGACGAGAGAGAAGCAGTTGATGAGGAGTCGAGTGTTGAAGAGATCATGGACCAAACAAATCGTGAAGAGCAACGCAGAAGCGAACGAGAGAAGAGAACTACAGTGGCACAGATATTACGAAATGGATACCTGATTTTTGGCGGGGATGTAATAATGTTGTTAAATATTCGAAAGTAAATTTGTTTAAATAAGTGATAAAAAACAGAAGTTGTAATTTTGTGTTGTACTTAAATAAACTTTGTTGTTCTATTTCTGGTGAAACTACATAAACCTTCATATTCAGAACAAAAGAATTTTTAAAAAAGAAATGTATAATTATATTCGGAGCAGGACAACTGGCCGCATGATTTTGTTTATACTTTAAGAAATTATTTTAGGTTTTTAGAAAAATTATAAGTGTAAAAAAATAAATTTTAAGGATTAGTAAATTAAAGCTCGTATTGTAATCTAATTTAATGTTTAATCATAAATTAAAGTAAATTTTATATAAATAAAAAATGAAATTTAATGTTTAAAGTAGAAATAAAATGTAACGAAAGAATGTGACCAATAATAAAAATGATTTCAAAATTATAATCACCAATTTGTAAAATTAAAAACAAATAAATTTTTTTGTCATAATTTTAATTTTTGCCGCGAGTTTTCCTTTGGCCAGTTGTCGAGTACCGAATATATTACGGGTGATAATTGTGCAATTGATACATCATCAATATAAAAAGGCTCATATTTTTATTCTAAGTTTTTAAATAATGCCCAAATGATTAAAACCAAGATTTTATTCAAAAAAGCATAAAAAAGGTAATAAAAATAAAAATTCAAAACACAATGAAAATATAATCCTTTATTAGAAACAATTTATTTCAATCAATAAGCAGTGCCCTGGAAGTTTTCTTCGACCTTCCATGCCTTCTTTTTTCGCTGATAGGCACGTTTTTTGCGTCGGGAGGCGCAGACGTGAGCTTCAAACGTATATAAGGCCCCGAAAAATGCTTACAGACAAAACATTTTAGAAAGTATGGACAAATACATGAACCAGCATGCAAATTTACATTGTTTCATGGACGAATTACAAACCAAACAGTAACAGCCTTTACTTTAAAGTCATCAAAAGTTGACCATCTCTTTGTTGACTTGTAATTGTTTACAGTCATTTTTTAATTATTTTATTTAGATCCGAAGATTTTTAAATTCAAAGGAAATAGACAAAAAATCAATTAGATATTCGATCAAATTCTTTTATTTTCCAATGTTTATTATCAACGACCTTCAAAATTTATTTATTTAAACAACAGAATAAAATTATTATATTCTTTTCAGTTCAAATTAATTAATTTTTTTTCAAATAAATTTTTTTTACAATAATGTTTTTCTTTTTATACAACAAATTAAATCAAAAACTTTTTTGAATAATTTCTTTGAATAATCAATTTGGTTCATTGATTTGACTCGAACACTCTTATCCTCGACTATAAAATAACCTTTATAAATAAATTACTTTTAACCTAGTATTTTTTAAAAAGAACTTAGCATTAAAAAAATAAGCATCTCATTAAAACACTTACCAAAAATATATACCTGATGAATAATTCAAAACTCTCCGTAAATTGTAGAGAATATATGCGGAAGGTTAATTTTAGGATCTAACCATCATTGTGAGGAATGTTTTGATTTTTTTGTTGTTTTATATTTAACATGTTTTTTTATTCGGATTATGTCTCTCCTATCCAGATAGCTGATTGGTATTTTCTTTGATTCTTAATAATTAAAAATAATTGAATTTAATTTTAAAGTATAATTATTTAAATATTTTTCAAATGTAATATTTAAATTTTCGAATGTAATATTTAATTTTTAATGTAATTTAAAATCTTAATTTATTAATTTAATTGGTACTTTGTAAATGTTTAGATTTGATTTTAACCAATTAGAAATGTAATTCCACTATCAAAATTATTACAATATAATTTTCAAAACATTAAAAAGTGAATATTAAATCAAAAATTTTAATTTCACCCTCAAACAACGTGAAAAATAATATCTCATTCTACAAGAAATTTGATAATTAATTAATAATATAAATATTTTCCATGGTTTTCAAACATTTTGAAACATAGGACGAATCTAAGATATATTAAAATACTTTCACTATTCCACATAATAAATTAAATAATTTCTTATTAAATAATTGTTTTCATGACAATTCGATTTGTGATATTAATAAATGTACAAAAAATCATATTGATGTTGTTAAAAATCATTAGGGCTACTTTTTTCGCGTTCACAAAAAAACACCACCAAATCGCGACAAAAATCCAAAAATAGGAAAAAGTATTATGAACATGAACAATTGCTAAAAATGACTGAATTGTAAAAAATAAAATAAATTGTTACTTAATTATCAAACAATAATTTTTATTTGATGAATGTTATTAAAAGTTAAATAAAAACCATAATCATTTTTTCGAATTTGGACAATTAAATTAAATGATCTTCAAATTAGACAAATAAAAATCTTAATCCTTCAAATTACACAAATATATAAAATAAATATTTTTTGTTAAAATGATTGTCGTAATGGCTATAACAAATATAACAGTAGCGCAGCATGTTGTTGAATTTGGAAATGAGAGTTTAAATGAGCATGGAGATATCCTATTCTGTCATCTCTGTAATAATTGAGTAGACCACATTCACCGTGACTCAATAAAAAATATTGAAGGAAAGAAGAACAAAGAGATTGCTGAATCGATAAAAGGATGATCTACAACTTCAGAAATTGATTTCGAACAACCGACAAAACAGACGTCAATCTCTGGTTGTTTTTAGTGACATAAATCGGTAAAGATGCATCAATACAATATCTGTAGAGTGGTGACGAAGGATTTTTCTGTCTGCAACATCCCACAGAAAATAATAGACAACCCATAATTGAGAAATATTTTAAGAGATCATGTTAAGGGTTGTGGTGCTGTTCCCGATGCTAATCAACTCCGGCATACTTATTTGCCAAAACTGGCACCTAAGGAGCATGATCGGATCACAAGGACTTTTTCCGCTCGATTTCTAACTGTCGGTGTGGACGTCCCTACAGACTGTATGAGCCGCTCAGTTTTTCATGTTATATTTTATCCATTTGTATATGAAATTGTGCATAATGGTCCAGTTATACAGAACCATTATCTGTTACTCGCAAAAGAAGACTTTGGATATTGTAGATCACCAATCAATATCGACGACGGATCAATTGTCGAAAATTAATAAACAATAAAAAAAATTTTAATTTTAAACCCTCAGCCAAAAGCTTTAAAATCTATTTTCATCTAAAGAAAAACTATTTCTTTGATCAGGTAAGCAATTAAAATTCCCATTTTTATCAAAGTTAATAATTTTCGAGAATATTTAAATCATTGATTATTTTTGTAAATTTTCCATGATGGGTTTTCCAATCAATGTTCAGTCAATTTAAAAGTGTCTCTCTACACTTCTGCTCCACAAATATATACATTAATTTCTATTTTTAATCATGATAATTCGAACAATTTTTCTAAATCTTTTTAAAATATTTAATTTCTAAAGATATTAATTAAAAATAATAATTTTATTTGTCATAAACAAATAAGAAAATTTTCTATTTGCTTGGTACATGTACTACACTCGAACTTCCTGCATTTTTTGCAAACACGTGCTGTCTAGTTTTATCATCCACCAATATATCAATATCCTTTCTGCTTCAAAAAGGACCTAGTTGTCAAAGAGATATCATCAATATTGATTGCCAAAGTTTTTTCTTTTTGCTGATAATGGAGTGATTAATTTTTCTTCTAATCGCAGGATAAAATTTCGTCTTGTTGGCTAGACCGCAGTTACATCGTCGTATAAAATACAAAAATAAGTAATTAAAAATCCAAAATATTACAAAAAGCAAGAACAAGCTTTTGTAGTATTTATTCGTATCATTTGGTCCAAAATATATACATAAATTGAGTGGAGTTTAACCCTTTACTGACTATTGATGCCATATGGAATCATAATATACACCGCCCTACCAAAAGTCACCGACCACCGGTGTGTTCGCAGTAATGAGAGATTATGAGAATTTTTAAACGAATGCTTCAGATTTCGACTACTTTAGACGTTGCATCCCCAT
>MQRK01218278.1:0-10295 GCA_001938485.1 Girardia tigrina
TTTATATTTTAGGACATTATTTGCAAATTTTAGACAAAGAATAATGCTTGCTAACTCTTATGGCCTTAATAGTTTGATATAATAAAATAGTTATTGTGTTATTATGATCTAGTCTTTGTACAGATTTCCCTCAATTTGAAGGTCTAATTAAAAAGTTATGATGGTTTTAAAACTTATGCACTTTTTTAGTGGACACACCTTATATATATATATATATATATATTGTTTAAATACTCAGAGAAATATGTAACTGTGGGGTAACAAAAAAAATATAAAATTGAAAATTTAAATAAATATTTTTAAAAAAACAGTTTTGTTTTTTATTAATCTCACAACAAATTCTACACTTGATGTCAAATGACCGAGGAATTTTATCGATTTTCGTGAGTCAAGTAGGCGGGCCAATTACCAAGTCGTTTTAGCAACTCTATATAGCGGAACATTTGACTGATAATTGCGGGCGAATCCGCGGGATGGATTTGGAGTTTGAAAATAGATCATCGTTTTTAACTGTGGTTACAATTATCGATGTGTTCCTAGGGCATTAAAAATAGAAGGAGAACCGATTACACAAATTTGGCAAAAAGATAGAAATCTGGTATACTACTCTTCCAGGAGATGGGAGTTTATAAAATTTTACGCCGATTGCAGCATTCGTGCTACAAGGATCGTTCTGCGATCAGTACTTGACCTGAATAATTATTATGAATTTAATAGTATCATTCTCATTTTGTGGATCGAAATTTTGTGGCGATAATTTTAATTGCACTTCTTGATTGTTAAGAAATTTTGTGTTAACGTGACTGAATTTTGTTGTAGTCAATTGAATAGTCATGCAAGTAATTGCATAAATATACGGAAATATTTAATTTGTAACAATGTAAAACAAAAATAAATAAATAAATTATAACAACAATATTTTTTGTAACCTTTAAGCATTTTCACTGAAAATAAAAAATACCGATTTTAATTTAGCAGTATGCAAAATTATGAAAGCTTGACTGAGAGTTGTCCAAAAGTCAATTCAAACTGTTATGAAAATAAATGTGTGAAAACCCATGTTGGTGTTCTTAATAGCTGCTACTACAGTAACATATCTGCTTATCGCAGTGAGCACCGACATATAAGATAATGCACCCGATACACTTAGACCTCTAGTAGGTCGAGTTATGGCTGTAAACCCAATTTAATCAAAAATAGAATTTTTTTAATATCATTGTCTGTTTCAAGACTTATTGTATGAGTAATCATAATATGCTCTAAAATCAAAACCCTTTTCCTAATTTCTTGTTTCTGGCACAAATATCACTTGTTTCAATCTACTTATAGAAACCTTGTTTACGTGTAACAATGAAGATTCTTCCATTTCTATACTTAGTTTAGAACAACGGTTACTTCTACATTTTAACTACACGAATAATATCTTTAACTATTGTAGTTACACTTTGGTATAATTTTTTTGTCTGTCATCTTTATCATGCGGAATCTTATTCCGGATTTTAATATTTTTCTCTTGTTTCNNNCTCTTGTTTCCCAGCTGTCTCCTAGTATTTTATCAAATTTGCCTTTTGCTTCCGGGGTCATGAATGCTGTCACAAATACTACAGTTCTTTCTTCCTATTTTCCTTTATTTTTGCATATCTATTGAAACTTATAAGGTATTCTTCTAATTTAGCTTCTGACCCTTTGAATGTATCCAACCTGTGATAATTTGTGTCACGTGGTCACGTAGAGCCTTGTTAAGGGCACTGACTCACTTGTTGTCAAACCATTTATTCAAATCCTTTTTGGAGAAATCAACAAAAAAAATGTGAACAATGATAAATAGTGGAAGCTGTATTGAGAATTGTTCTAAAAATAATCATCTAGGATGCGGCCCGACAAGTGCCCGAGCCCGAAGTCTGTCATTTTTTTAGCCCGATGGGTAATGTCCGATGCCCGATTTGGGTATTATATGGAAATACATAATAAAAAATTTTAAGGGAAAAATTGTTACTCGTTAATCATGATGATTATAATAATAATAATGTGAGCAATATTTTGAATGTTTGATGTTTTGTGTTTGAATGTTGTATGCTGATTTGGAATAGTGTCTCTTCTACCCATATGGATGATTAATATTTTAATTCTTATAATCTGAAAACATGTAATGTTTAAATTTATTTCTAATTTAAAATGACTGTAAAATTTTAAATTAGTTAATTAATTTTATTTACAATTTTTAAATAAATAAATCGGATTAATATGTTTTAAATAATTAATAATCATTTTCATTTTTAACTAATAAAATTTTGAATAAATATTTTAATAATTTATGCAATTCTCCATTTGCTCAGATAATAAGTTTAAAGTCATTAATCGATTAGTTAAAATCCAATCGTCCGAATGCTTTGACAAAGATTGTCTTGAGAACAAGCAAACACGTTATATTAATAAAAATATTAAAAGTCGAATTAGTTTTCTTAATAAATAATAATAATTGTAATAACAATAATTACTTCTTAGGGTATTACAAAATCGGATCAAAGATCCTATAAAATTGGACAATGAGATCAACATTGACCTGGATATAATTTAAGTTTAATAACAGTCATTTGTAGTCAGATAAATTTTATTTTGTTTGATCATGATGATTAATCTGTCTGAATAAACAAAATAATTATAAATTCATTTCTATATAATTTATTATTTTATAACAACTGAATACTGCAATCATTTGTTTATTGTATAATGTATTTTAAAAAAAATTTCCATAAAAAATAAACATAATTTAATATATAAATTAAATTTGCAAAATGTATAAATGATTTAAGCAAATTGTTTAAATTACCTACAAAAATTCATGGAGATCAATAAAACAATTTACTTTTATTTAAACAATAAACTCAGTTTCTCGAATTCTGATTGGCTGATTTCCGAAATTTATTTCAACCAATCGTAATTCAATTGTTTTATGTTATTTTAAAACTTTCATTCGTTTTTCTTTCAGTTTATTTTTTTTCCATCTCAAAATTTTTTTAGGAAACTTAAAAATGACGTGAGTAATTGTTGATAATATTTCGGAAATAATAAAATTATTAATAATTATTTCATTTATTAATAAATATTTTATGAATTATTTAGTGATATAATTTTATTTAATTATTCATAAAAATAGTTTTTAAAAAGTAGATAATACTAGGAATATTATTTATAATTTCAAGTTTAATTAATTTTAATATTCTGTTAATTGATTTTATTTATATATTTTGTGATATATCTCTCTTATATCTTATATCTCTCTTTCAATTATCTGTGACGAGTCTGACAAATTTTATGGAAATGTCAAATTTAATGACGCCCGGGATGAAACACGATTTTTTGATCGTTTGAGGGGGGTGAAACACGGTCTGATAATCATCCTTCCTACTCTCTTTTGGTGTAAAATAATCTCCGGACAAGACAAACTGATTTAAAATGGTTTTGTTCTTTTGTTTCTCACTAAATATTATAGAATTTTTGTAACAAAAACTTTTGACCAAAAAATTATTTATTTTTATGGTCAAAATCTTGTCAGAAATTTTGTCTTTTTGTTGCAGCTTTAATTCATTGAAAATTCGTGTTTTTTATTTTAGTGTTTTTACTAGTAGTCCTTTCTGGGTCGACCTAAAGCATCCTTAATAAATCTTTTCTATTTTATAAACTTTTATTACATACTTTTATGTAAGCTTCACCCGCCTGTTTGTCTGGTACAAATCTTGTAATTGATTTTTCAGTTACTTCCCAATGCTCAATTAAGCCGAGACTTTACATACTTGCTAATTTTCCATGACGAAACATGAACCAATTAACTGATTTATCAATTAATTGATTAATTATTGGTAATTAATTACTTTACATGTTATATAGTGCACATATAAAGTTGTGTTTTTTTTAAAAAAAATATTTTTCTATATATAATAATAATATTTATAAAAAAAATACAAAGACACATTTAGAAAACTTAAAAATAAAACCTGAAAATTGTACCTAAATTAACCGACCCCCGTCCTCGAGATCCTGGTCCTTTAAATATTAAATCTAATAAATTATTAATAATTTTTAAAAAAAGGTTCAAAAAAGTATGGCAAAAAAATTCAAACCAATGAATATTTTCAAAGAAATTTGATATTTAATTTTTTTTTAATTTTTTTATGATAAAATTGTTTTAATGGGAGAAAATTCCATTGAGATTTAATAAAATTATTAATGCATTGAAAATTTTCTATCAATTCTCGAATAAATGATCAACTAATAATTTATTTATATTTCTCTGTTAATTCTGTCTTCTCGAGCAATTTTTGAGTCTTTGCTCTCGTTTTATCGGAGATAAAATTGAATAAATTGCATTTTTGTAGAATTACGTTCTTTTAGGAAATTAAATAATTATTGTAAATTATTTAAGAGTAATATTTATCAATATTATAATTTTTGCGATAACATAAAATAATTATATAATAATAAAGATAGTATCATAATATAATTATTTAATATTATTAATTAATAATAATATTTATTATTTTATCAAAAATTATATTTTCCTTTTTTTATTATTTTTTTTAAAACTTTTTGTCAAATTTACAATTATTCTTCAAATGAGTTGTCGTATAATTTTACAAATTATAATTGTCAAGGAAATAATATTATTTTTTAATGAGAATATCTATTTCTTTATATATAATAAATTATTTGTTATGAATATTTGCTTTGAAAAGTAATTTATGCATCTTCGACAAATATTCCATGGAGAGATTTCCATATGAATTAATTAAACATTTGTGAATCTCATTCATTAAATTCTGTATAATATTAATTATTATTATTATCATTATTATTAATGTTAATATAATTATATTCATATTAAAAATAATTATTTTCTATAATAAAAATATATTTTATCTCATTTTATAATGTTTATATATTTTAATTTAATATATTTATAATAATTAAAATATGACCAAATGATTCTTTTTCTCATTTTCATCATTTTAAAAAAATGAATATATTTCATCAAATAATTATATTAATATTACATAGTATATAAATATAATATATATTTATATATTTATTATATATTTTAATATATTTATTACATATTATATAATAATTATTTTCTGTAATAAATATATATTTTAACTCGTTTTAAGATCTTTAAAAGTCAGGAAAATGTATTTTTTTCTAAATTGTTAATTTACTTATATATATCTTTGTCTATAAAAAGTGGCTAAACACCAATATTTCATTCATTATTTTTCAATCAATATCAACCGTTATCCTTTTATATGATTCTAAGATTGACCCTCACCACGATCTGGGACCATTCCCTCCATGTCAAGTCCAGTAATGGGTTCACAAATTCAAATCTCACTCTGTGAAGGGGCTCCGTTTCTTGGAGATGACGTCTAATCGTTTTTCTAGGTAACAAAATGATAGTGAGTGACGTTATACTGTGAGATTTGTCGGGTGAAATGAACCTAGCGTTGCTCCTTAAGAGATGTTCCTACCGGAAGGTAGGAACATACAAAGGAAGATACATTTGTTATCATCCATACTTCCGTCTCTTCAGAATTCCTTCCTGGGATTTCAATCTCTTTAGAAACAATAAATGTTTCCTATAACAATTATTCATGCTCTGAAAGTATGGAAAAACATTGGTAATGCAAGAATGATTTTTCCCGATTGACATTTAAGATTGTTCTTTAAAATAATTTTTTTTGAATATTTTTATATACTTAATGAAGGATTTTATAAATTAGAAAATGAAAAGAAATTAATTATTATTTTTATTTATTATGATTATTTAACTGAGTTGTTGCAAGTGATAAACATTTAATATTGAAAAATTGTTGTGATTGAAAATAAATTTTGTGAGTGTTCAAAGACTTCAAAATATTTATTTTGTTTTTGCTTTTCTGAACCCGATCAATTGTGTTTGGATCAATCGTACTGAAATATAACATATGTTAAAGATGTTTCAGTGAAGGAGAATTTCTTAAAATGAGTCGCAAAAATTCGTTCTGCGGGTTGCGTATCGGTCACTGCTAACGAGAATCTGGGACCGAAAATAAAATATTAGAAGGAAAACTGTGAAGACTGACTCGAGATAAACATATTCGCTCGATATTGTCTGACGAAGACATTTTCAAATATGAAAACTTATGTCTTAGTGGTATTAAAAGGGATCATAAACGTTATTAAGAACACCAATATGACTTTTGATATTTTTATTATTAAAACAAGTGTGAATGTCCTCAGGACAATCTTTGTCAAAACTTTCGTACGACTGCATCCGTCTAATTAATTAATGACTTTAATCTTATTATCTGAGTAAATGGAGATTTATATAAATTGTTAAAATATTTATTCAAAATTTTATTGATTAAAAATTAAAAGATTATTAATTTTTTAAAAAAATATTAATTAAATTTATTTATTTAAAAATTGTAAATAAAATTAATTAACTTATTTAAAATTTTACAGTCATTTTAAATTAGAATATAAATTAAACATTACGTATTTTCAGATAATAAGAATTAAAACATTAATCATCCATCCAGTAGGAGAGACACAATTCCAAATCAACATACACATTCAAACGCAAAACATCAAACATTCAAAATATTCCTCACAAACATATTTTAGAATATTGTTCAATATCTATTATCTATTTGGACCCAAATGTTCAATACACTGTACGATTACATGGCTTGAATTGTAGCTCATGCGACTTTACCAAAGGATGAGTACTTCAGAGGAAAGTTATTTTTGTCAGCTGTGATTAAAGGAACCATAAATGCACTAAATAGAAATGAACAAGATCATAGGGGAGAGGTATTTCTGTTTCTGGAACAGTTTGACCTTTGTAACAGTGATACTGCATTTACCTGTTCTTTTCGTGTAACAATTATTCTCTAAAGGCAATGTAATTAAAGTATAAAATTGCTCTCATAACTGTGGCAAGCTCTGGACGTGCATGATGGATAAACAAGAATTTGGAAGGAATTCTCGCTTAATTATTTCTTAGAAATCCTCGCCTTGATAGACGATCGTCTCTGGTAGGGCCCATCGCTTTGGGCCCTGTTGGTCCTGAACCCTCCCTCCAGATCTCGACTGTAACAATCATAATAATAAGGTATAAAATAAAAAAAGATCAATATGGGCCAGAAACTTGTCCATTATACCGCAAGAATATCCAAGAAGAGATCCTGAATGTTTGATCTAAAAAAAACAATTAAAAAAATAATGAAATCAGATATGTTCAAAAACCAAAGTGTGACCGTTTTTGGCCAAGACTGTTTGCATTTGACACAGAATATTAAAACGATATTGTAAAACTGTAACACAACGTTTTAGTCAAAATAAAGTAAAATAAATTTAATTAACTAAATATATCACATTGTTTAGATTTTATATTCAACTTACAAACATCAAAAACGTTTACCCTTTGGTGTTGTGGTAGCAAACTTTTTGTCTTCTTTTACTAAAAGAGTTCTTTTACTCAATTTTTCCTTCAAGTCTCAAATTAGGAGAAACTTTAATTTCGAAATTAAAATTTCAAAAATCAAAAAAATTGTCTGAAAAAACTTCAGTAAAAGTTGAATTAAAGGAATTAGAAATTAAATAAAATATTTGCCCCCCTCACAATTTGAGTCATTAAAATAGAATATTTCGCTGAAAGAATAAAAGAATTCTTTAAAAATCGTCTTGAAGATTATCCCTGGAAATGGATGTGGAGAGACAGACTTTCTACTAATGCGTTTGGGGACAGTTATCAGATCGAATCTTCAAAAATACTAATTATTTAAATGAAAAATAAAATATTAAACATTTCACAAATAATCTGTTGTATTTATTTTGTATTTCAATCAAACTTCAACATTACAATTATATCCACATGTCTATCACTCTTGGTATGACTTTTGATTTTGTTCACAGCTTTTATGACTATGTTTAAGGAATCATGCAACTGTAAACTAAAATTTTCAGCAACAAGATCCTGTCTATGAATGGTAAAAATGTCTGGAAACTTCCTTTTTAAATAGGCTGTAAAACTGCGATAAGGCCAGACATAGATAGTGCACCATATGTTGCACAAGCAATATTAAGGGAATATTCATTAAGGGAATATCATTTTTAATGAAAAATGTTTTCACTATATTAAATACAGTTTCTCCTCTAGTATCGTAGATTAGTGTTTCAGCAAACAACAGTTCTTTTTTTAAGCTAAAATCTTCATCAAAATATCTCACATAGCCAAGTACTAAAACAGATTTGTCTGCTAAAGTTGACTCATCAATTTGTAGAGGAAGTTTTTCTGGTTGGAATTTTTCAAGAAGCTGTAGTTTAACATCGTCAGCCATTTCATCAATACGCCTTTTAACAGTACGATTAACAATAATTTCTGAAATACTAAATAAGGCACTCAAGCCATCTTCAACTTAAAATATTTATCAGCTTAAAATATTCAATTGGCTTATCCTTCTTAACAGAATGTATAGTCTGCAAATGTTCTTTTAGACGACTAGGCTTCATAGATTCATTGGAAAATAATTTTTGACACAGAAGGCACATTGGTTTCCGATTGTCAATTGATGACTCAATAAAACCAAATTCCAAATAGCTGACTGAATATTGTACTCAGTGAGTATTAACAACATCACAATTTGAATGTAAACATTTATTGAAAACACAAACAGATTCTTCACAACAATTTTCATTGGTCATCTTTCTTTGATTGATATAGTTTTTGTTTAAGTATTCAAATCTAAAAAAACAATGAATGCGAAATTTTTTAATATTAACTTTTAATTTCTTAAATTTTATTGGATAAAAAGGCATTACGTAATTTTTTTAAAATAAACATTAATTTTTAAAATATATTAAATTTAATAAGTTAAAATCGTTTACTAAAAATATTATTAAAATTCATAATTATAAAACTTTAATTAATTAGTGCTTAAAATTAATATCATTAGATTCAAATAATCAATCAATAAACATATCAATCCCATCTGAGTAGGAGAGTCACAAATCTAAACAGCATACAAACAACAAACTTACAACATTCCAAATTATCCCCCACTCTGAGTACAAAATAATTTCCATGGTTATTTTTTAAAGTTGATCCAGAATCCGCGATCGTTATGATTAGATTTGCCCGTTGCTGACATAGTGGTTTTCCACTTTGAGAATTTCTTCGCTGGCGTGATCGTTTGATCTGATCACATTATATGATAACGGAAATAAATCATTAAATCATTAAAGTCATTAAATCCAAACTTTTCCTACCATCGCCCCCATAACGTACCTTTTCCTACCATCGCCCCCATAACGTACCTTTTCATCCCATCGCCCCCTTAACGCCCCTGAACCTAACATCGCCCCCTAAAAATTAGAAAACGCCCCCTGGGGGGCGATATCATCCACGTTGAGAACCACTGTTCTAAATAAACGAAATATTTTCAGAAAGTCTTCGAAAAAAAAACCCACTCCAAAGATTTTTCAAAAGAGAACAAAAACATTCAAACCATATTTAATTTAATAATTAAATTAAAAATTTAATATTAAATTTTATTTCAATTAATTTCGTTGAAGTTATTTGTAACAAATTTTCGAAATTTAATTAAGTGTTAATTATTTTTTAATTGAAAACAATGAAAATTTAAAATCGAAACAAATTAAAATCATTCTTTCTTTTCAACAAAGAAAAAAATAATAAGCAAAAAATATAAATTAATTTCTTTTTAATTTGAAGAGAAAAAAATCTCTTGAAAATAAATTTGTCATTGTAATAAAACATTATTTTACTTCTTTTTCCTTTTATATTTTAAGATTATTAACGAAAAATTATAAATCCATCAACAGGAAAATATAATTTGTACCACATAATGCAATAGGTGTTAACAAAATACTCCTAGGAAAAAAGAAAAAAAAATATTTCAGACAGAAATAGTGGAAAAATATTGAATATTATTAATAGAAACTGCATTTTAACGAAAATGTTCTAAAATATCTTTTAATGTATACGCGCCGATCTATGATCGCTGTCTGGCTGCTGCGCCCCGAAAGATGGCTGACAGAATGTCACCCCTGCTTTCCCTTGCGTTGACAAACTTCCCAGATGTGAACCTTGAGGGGGATCAGTTTTAGTGGTTTCTGTTTGACTTCTCTTGACAAACACAGTTCAATTACACGGCACAATTTTCCCTTGATCGAATATTTGGACTGGGCCTAACCAATAAATAAACAATTTATTTCAATCTAATACTAACAAAAAC
>MQRK01218280.1:7191-24007 GCA_001938485.1 Girardia tigrina
AAATAAATATTTTAATAAAATATTCACTCAAAACTTATTGGATAATAATTAAAATGATAATTAATTATTTAAAAAATATTAATTTGATTTATTTATTAAATATTATAAAAATTAATAAACTTATTTAAAATTTTAATATTATTTAAAATTAAAAATAAATTTAAACATTACATATTTTCAGATAATAAGATATAATTATCCATATGGGTAGGAGAGACACATTTCCAAAGCAACATACACATTCAAACACAAAACATCAAATATTCAAATATTCCTCATATCCCCTCGATTTAAATGGCTTTAGCCATTCAACATTTCTACTAAAACTTCCTCCATCTTCAAGCTGTAACTCGTAACATCTTTCATGATTTCTTTTCACCACTGTTGCGGGACCCATGTAACGGTCATCTTCTTTTGAGACATTTTCCTTCTTAATTTATACTTTGTCTCCGACTTCAAAAATTCTTCTTGTCTCTGTTTTTTGTTCAACTGCTTTCAAATTTTTGTTATCTTCGTAATTGTTTTTCCACCAATGTTTCATTGGGACTGTGAAGGTAGAAGTAACATTGCAGGACATAGAAGACATTGTAAAGGAGATATAACTTCACAACACTTTAAAATTCTGTGCACTCAATTTAAAAATTATTGGGAGAGAGTGACATGTGAAGCGTTATATATAAGATCTTTGGATCCTAAAATTAATGTTCAAACTGCACTCTCTACAACTTTGTTGAGTTTTTAAATGATGTACTGATTACGTATTGATTACATAATCATTAACTGCACTATGTAAAAGAATTTCGTTTGAAAAATCATTTGTTCTGACGATGACGGTTAAACCGTCGAAATTAATAAATATTTTCAATTGGCTTTCGAATTTTGATTTTAATAATCTGCCAATTTTTTTCAATTTATTCACAAATCCAAATCTGTTGTTAATATTAAGAATGAAGATTACAAATGTTTTTTCTGGTGTTTTATCACATATGAAAAAAGAGAAGAAATGAAAAATATTACAAATAAGGGTGAAAATTATCATTATTTAAGGTTTTATATTCAAAATAAAAAAATATTAGGATGACTTATTTAAAGATATCAATTTCCCTTCTACGATTAAAGATTTACAAAATTTTAATAAAAGAGTTCCAGATGAAAATAAGATGAATCTTTTTAGTTCGGATGAAAAGGGAAATTTGGAACGTATCTTGCTTTCTCATCTGAATACGAAGGGATTCAGTTTAATTCAGTATTCGAAAAAGATGAAAGTAAGACATGGGAATATATTTAAGAAAAAATTGGTTTCTCATCTCGTTAATTGTAAAAATATCGCAAGATATTTAAATCCTGATAAAAATCGTAAGAAAGATTTATGTTTGAATTGTCTATGTTTATTCTCGAAAAAAGATGGATATACAAAACATGTTAATAACTGTATAAAACATAAACCAGTAAGAGTTCGATTTCCTTATAAAGAATATTTTTCCTTTACTAATTTGCTTTACTAATTATTAATTTTACTAAAAAAAATTCCTTTTACGATTTATAGCGACTGTGAGTGCTATAATTTAGAGAAACAGGATCATGAAGACGAATATGGGGAAATGACCGAAAATGATTTTATTGAATTTATTGAAGTTGAGAATAATGATACGAATAAAACCAAATATATTCTAAAACAAAAACCATTTGCAAATGGTGTTTATCTTCATTCTAAATTGCCTGAAATAGAAGAAGATTATTATAAAGAATTTACGGGAGACATGTAGTTGAGCAATTCATTGATTATTTATTAGATATAAATGAAAAATATTGCAAAATATTAAAACAGAAATACATATAATCATGACTCCTGAAGATAATATTAATTTTAAAAAATCAAACAAGTGTCATTATTGTAATAAAAAAATTAAACATAATCAGGATAAAGTAAGAGATCATGATCATTTAACGAGAAAATATCGTGGGGCTACAGATACTAATTGTAATTTAATGGCAAAGATAATCGATTTCATTCCAGTTTTATTCTTCAATAATGCTAGATATGATAATCATTTATTCATTAAAGAACTCTTCATCAAATATAATGACAAAAACATCAAAACTTCTGTTCTTCCCAAAACTTCAGAAGATTACATCTCTTTCCAAGTTGGATGTCTGAAATTTCTAGACGCTAGAAATTTTCTTGGAGGCAATCTTCAAGAATGTGCTGAAAAATTGAAAGAGGAAGAATGTCAATTTCTGAAAGAAAACAATCTTCTCTTTTTTGATGAAAAAGAATACAGATTGATTCCAAAAAAAGAATTTTTCCATATGATTATCTTAAGGCAAAACAATATTCAGATATTGATAAAATATTGGACGAGGGGCAAATTACTCCTCATGAGGAATTCTTTAGTATTATTAAAAATAAAAATATTTCTTTAGAAGAATATAATACCGCTAAACAAAACTAGGATGATCTTGGATGTTCTAATATACGCGATTATGTTTCACAATATATGAAGACTGATGTAATATTGTTAGCTGATATTTTTGAAAATCTTAGAAAAAGATGTTTGGAATACTACAAAATTGATCAATGTTATTGCTATTCTGCTCCAGGATTAACTTGGAATACCGGAATGAAATTTACAAAACAAAAACTAAAATATTTTTCTGAAAATATATATGATATGTTACTTTTCTTTGAGGAAGGAACGAGAGGAGGATTTTCAGGAGTAATTGGAGATAGTTTCGTTAAGGCATATAATAAATGTGTAGATAAAGATTTCGAAAAATATATTTTAGATTCTATCGAATATTTTAAACTGTTTTATGATGATTATAATAAATGTGAAGATAAAGAAAATTTTGATTATAATAAATATATATCAGATAATTTCGAATATAATATTATAATTGAAGAATTTAAGATAATAAAAAATAAATCTAATTTTGATTTTAAAAAGTTTTTTAGGGAAAATTTCATATTCTATTTGGATGCAAACTCTTTATATGCAACTGCAATGTGTAAATCATTACCAACATGAGAAATGAATTGGTGTAGAGAATTAAATAACAGAAGATCTAAAGAAAAGTCAGCAGATGGATATGTTTATGAAGTCTATCTTGAGTATCCTGATGAAATAAAGAAAAAATCCTTTTATTATCCATTTTGTCCTGAAAGAATAATTGCATCTGCAATTAAGGATTATCTAATCCTTATGAGGATTTATCAGAATACGAAAAAATAGTTTATGCTTCGAGAAAGACAAAGACTGAGAAACTTGTTTTAAGTTTACATGATAAAAATAAATATATTGTTGAAGGTAGAACTCTATATTTTTATCTTGATCAAGGAATGATTCTTAAAAAAAGATGTCGAAAATTGATTTATATAAAATTTCCTTGGCTTAAATCATACATTGAATTTAATATCGAAAAAAAAGAAATGAAGCCAAAGAAAAAGGAGACAAATTTGGAGATTAGTTCTTCAAACTTTTAAATAATTCAATCTATGGGAAAACTCTTGAAAATGTTAGAAATCACTCTAATATCAAAATTGTTAATAATGGCAAAACATTTAAAAAGCTCGTTAGCAAACCAGGATTCAAAACAGTTAAGGCTTTCACAAGAAATTTATGTGCTGTAGAAATGGAGAAAAATCAGATTTACTTCAATAAATTTAATTATATAGGATTTACTATTTTATATCTAAATTAGTTATGTATCAATTCGCTTATAATGGTTTACATCAATTAGGGGATTTTGAGTCTGGAAATATTAAGATCCATTATACTGATACTGATTCTTTCTTTATTCAAATATACGATACATAGGAAAATATTAATGAGAAACTTGAAGATTGGTTACATTCTTCACAATTATGAATGTTTAAAGACGAACTGAAACAAGGACAATATATTCAATATCTCGCAATTAAGGCTAAGGATTATTCATATACGATAGTAGAATATAATAATAAAATAATAGAAAAAATAGAAATAAAGGTATTAAATGTAATGATATTGATTTAGAAAACAGAATGAACATTTTATTTTTTTAATCAAAGAATATTTGTGAAAAATAAATCAATTATATCGAAATATCATGAAATAAATATTATTGAAACTGTTAAAGAGGGATCTTCGGGATATGATGATAAAAGGAGATAATATAAAAAATCAATTAACTCTTTCCCTTATGGATATAATAAAGAAGAATTATCTGATATTTATATTTTGAAATAAAAAAAAGATTGAAATAATGTTTTTATTAAAAATGGAACACAAAATTTTTAAAAAAATTCAAGAACTTGAAAATGATATAAACGTTTTACATAATAAAATTAATTATATATTAAGAAAACATAACACTGATTCATTTATAAAAAAAGACAGTAACTAGTACTTAATTATTTTTATTTCCAAATTTTAAAATAAATTTACATAATGAATACCCCATTAATAAATAACACATAAAAGTCACAATTTGATGTAACCACCATTTGTAGCAATGATCAATTTTACCCACTGAATCATTAGGCTTTTGATCGGTATCCTAAAAAGAGATTTCCATCATCAAAGCAGATAAAAGAGAGGTTACTAGACTTCCTGTAGCGGAGATTGTTTCCTTTCATAAAATATGCCTTACATAGCCATTATGATCTGAATCGATTTGAGGTTGGGTAAAATTACAACATGATTAGAAGCAAGGTATTGCATGAATTTCCTACAGGTATTGAAAGATTTCACAAAAAAACACAAAATTATCAGTAGGAAACTACTAATGAGGTTGAGGAATTATCCTAGTTGTAATAAATTCCCCATATTGGCCGGAGTTCATAGTTTTATCAACAACATGCTACCTGCCGTATATTTTGCACCACACTATCACTTTTACAGGGAATTTTACTGTGAGTCTTGTTGGGAATGGCCTGCGACATCCATTTGAGACATGTAGCGTAAAAGTTGTTTAACACTAAAAAGAGGACTTGTCTAAACCAATACTCTAAGCAGTATGATCATTGACTCACTGGAAAAATTTCTTGTGCATTGCAGTCAGTAAAGGCTTAGAACTGATTTTACACTCATAAATCCTTGTTCTTTGAGTTTACGTTGCACTGTTTTGTAGGATAAATTTTACATTCAAGTGGTTTGAAGAGCACCATCAAATAAATATGAAGTTGCTAGGGAGTTATGAAGCACAAACCGTCGAATTAAGCGGTTTGTCAGCAAGAATGTTGTTTTTTACCGTCAACATCGCCCAATAAGATAAGTTATGGAAGTATTTTGTTCATTGATACACCGGACGACCCTTGTACAAAATACAATTTGAAATGCGATTTCACCAATTGAATGTCTGCAACCTTTAAGAAAGGCAAGAATAGCAGTCCTTTCGAACTCTGTTGTATTTTTCTTCTTTCCAATTTCTGAAACAAGTAAACAAATGAAATATGATTATCTTTCTCAGGATAAATGTGAAAATAACCTATTTTAGACCCAGCAATTGGTTATTTCCATGCGAATAAATTTATCTTTTTGTTACATAACCATGAAAGCTTTCATGATGAAACAAATGCTAGTTTCTGGACAGCGTTATCTGATTTGTGAACAGCACAGCTAATCAATTGGCACAATCTATCGTTTTCTAAATTAAGCAGTCATAATTATCACAACTGGTCATAATAATAATGCATAATGTCAGTTAAATTTATTTATTAGGTTCAAAATGAATGAAAAATAAAAAAATAGACTAATGCAATTGTGTTTTTATATATTCTTCCGTGTAAAAGTAATACATTTTATATGCACATGAGAATTTAAAACATTCAAGCAAAAATTTCTATAAAAACTCTAAGGTTTTAAAAGTGTGACTATTACTTTGTCTAAAAAACAACTTTATTCTTGTTTGGAATAATATTTCCCTATGTTTTCTTGGATGGTAAGAGATTTTTGAAGGTTCGAAGATGACATCACGATATTGATGAGTAAAAGATTTTATAAATTAAATTTCTTCTTTTATGTTTCAGGGATTATTTATTTTATAATTGAAATTGATATTATATTTACAAATATTGAATTTTTCAAAAAAAATTCCTTATGTCAGACTTTTTTATTGTCATTATTATATATTGTAAAAAAGGCTCTTTAAACCGTTGATATTTTGTGGCAATATGAAGCAATATCCAAATTTGCTATGCTACATCATTTAGAAAATTTATTTTATTTTTTATGATAATAAATTGGAAATATTTAACGCTATTTCATTCGGCTGCAAAATCAGTTAAGGGGATTATATATTAACAAAACCCTAATAATAAATAAAATAAATATTAGACTGATTTATAATTATTTGTAAATTAAATTCAAATGTAAAGTTAATACGAAGAAATAATATTTAATTTAATTATTTATTAAAGAAATATTTCAATATTAATTTAAAAAAATATAAAGTAAAATTGTTTCTTAATTTGAAGCTATCTTCTAAAGGTACTTTAGATAATAATTATAATAATAATATTATTTTATTATTATTTTTATTTATATTATTATTATTATAGAAAAAGAAGAAAAAAAGAAAGAAATTATTAAATTTTTTTGTAAATTAAAAAATTTCCTTTTAAATGTGTTCCTCACATCAAAGTTCATTTTTCTACTTTTTTTGTTTTTCCAACGTCTTCTTCAGATTTTGTCATTTGTTTAAATCATCAAAATAATAAATTTTAATAAAAAGACTATTACACGTTTATTTATTACAACAATTAAATGATTGAAAAAAATGACGAAATTGTAATAATATATATTATAGAATTATTAAAATTGTCTAAAAAGTTGAAATTCCTTGACTAAAATTGGTCGACCTCAACCAACTTATTTTCCATCACAATCAACTTCAGGACCTTCTTCACCCTTTGTACAATGACATGCTGGATCCCCCCATGACGTTCCGACATCGTGAAGTTCCCCTTGAAATCCAGTGCATTCTAAACAAAAGGTTATTCAAAGAAATATTCAATCTTTCATTAAAAAAAAGAAAGTATAATATTACTGTTCGGACAATAAGCAGGTTGATAACATCCAGTTTCACCAAGAGGTTTAACGTTACAACCCATTTTTTGGAATTCTTCTAGCTGCTCGTCGGTGTAGTTAATGCATCTGAATTCGGTTTTGGATTACTTTTAAAGACAGAAAAAATGATTCACAAACAGCATTGTTATGGATTCTGATTGATGTAAGAATGACAACGCTAACAGAGTGAATAGTGTGATTGTAACTTGTTTCATTGCTATCAAACTGAAAATTGGTATAAAAACTCATCAATTTATAGTGAACGGCCGGCCAACCAATTTCTATTCATGGACGAAAACACTAGCCGACAATTATTTTTTAATTTCAAAAAAAACCGTTTGAAACGGACATTCAAATATAATTCAGTTACAATAATTATCGTTATTATAAAAATAATATTATTTCCAATAATAATAATATTAAAAAATAATTGTTAGGCTTTCGAATTGAAAAATTGGTTTTGAAAATTGGTTTGTTCTTTTTATTTGATTTTCGTATTTTAATTAAAAAAAAATCTATTAAAATTGTTTCGAAATTGATTTTGGGATTATTTATTAATTTTTTTTCAAATGGAAATAAATTTTTTGAGAACTATTTAAAAATTATTATTTTGCATTATTTATTATGTAATAATAATAATGTAAAATTAGATTTTTGTATAGATATTTAAATATTAAAAATTTTATTTAATTTTAAAATTTACAATTATATATTTTTAATTATTTTAATAAGTTATTACAATTATCATTATTATAATATATATTATTTTTAATAATAGTAATAATACAAAAAATAATAATAATAACAATAGTTATAGAAATAATTTTTAGATCTTGTTTTCAAAATTGGTTTTTTATTTTTATTTGATTTTTGTTTTTTAATTAAAAAACTTTCAATTAAAATCGTTTCAAAATTTATTTTTGTTTTTTTTTCATGTTGAGATAAAAAATAAAACAAAATAATAAAAAGTTCACAAAAGTTATGTAATAATAATAATATAAAATTAGATTTTTGTATAAATATTTTATCATTAAAATATTATTTAATTTTAAAATTTATAATTATATTTTAAATTTTTTTCACAATAATAATTATTATTATAAATAATATGATTTTTAATAATATTAATAATACAAATAATAATAATAATAATTGTTAGGTTTTCGAATTGAAAGATTTGTTTTAAAAATTGGTTTGTTATTTTGGATCTTGTAAAAATTCAGCCCCTTAAATTACACTTGTTAAAGTCCTGCCCATAAAATTAAACTTATAAAACTTCTGTCCACAACACATACATAATCTTAAACATCTTAATAATCTTAAATGCTGGTAGGTCTTGAAATAGTCAAAGATTTAAAAATTAAAACTATAGACTCTTCATTTGGCCATCTAAAGAGAACATCTAACCAAGTTCTCAAACTTTTCAATGAAATGACCATTCTTATGGTCAAAATTGTCTTGTATTTAGAACAACTTTTTATTTTGGTATTTCCAGACAGATTTATCCAACGACGTTTTCTTCTTAGTATTTTAACATTCCTTTTGATGTAAAGAATAAAATCAATTGGATAAAATCTGTGTTTAAAAGCCTCCTTACCGTATGTTCATAAAAGTACCTGGCATGGGTAAAATTTATTTCAATTAAATTAAAAATAATAAAATTCATAAAACAGTACTTTTTAACAGTAACTTGGTTTTTAAAGTAACTTTTTTTAAGTATACTTTAATTATTTATTTCCTTTTAAAATTACACTTAAAAAAATTGCGCCCCTCAAATAGCATTCGTTAAAGTCTTGTGCCTGAGGGCAGAATTTTTACAAGATCCGTTATTTTTATTTGATTTTCGTTTTTAATAAAAAGAACTTTCAATTAATTTTTTTTTCATATTGATGTTTATTTATTTATTTCAAATTGTAATTATTTTTTTTTATTATTATTTCGTATTATTTATTATGTAATAATATTACTATAAAATTATAGTTTTGTTTTGATATTAAACAACTAAAAATATTTAATTTGAAAAATTTATAATTATATTTTCATATTTTTTATATTATTTTGATGTTAGAATAAACATTATATATGAAAATGAAAACTCACAATTTAATTAATATTTTAGAATAAATTAATCAAATAAGTATCGGTACTCCAAAAATAAGGTCGCATATTTTTAAGTGTTCCATGGTTGAGATAAGATGTTACTTCTAAACGTTTCATCTTGGAATGACCTACACCCCTGGTACGAAATGAGTTTAGTTTTACAATTAACAATTTTATCATTCATGACTCAGTTTGGCCCCACACATTTCTGTGTTTCATAAAGATGTTTATTGTTTGTAAATAATGAATGTTTTGTCAAATTGTTAACAACAGTCAATATTGAAGTTGATGTTCTTAGAACATAGAAAAATTGATTTAATATTGTGTTTTGTTTTATGTATTTTCATATTCATAATAGTTACAAAAAAATTTATTAAAGTACAAAATATTTTGACAATTTTTTGAGTTATTTAATATTATTTATGAACATGTTTGGTGCCCTTTAATTCAGCATTAAATTTTAAATTAATTTACTTACCACCCGGCGGAACTCGATATCTAATTTATCTTTTACATTTTCTTTTTTTAATTTATTTAGTATTTTTTTATGTCCCCCATCTTGTCAGTCCTCGTAAGTAGAGGTCGAAAATAAATTTGGACAAAAAACAACGTTAAATTTTGAATGACAAATAAAATTGACATTGTTTAAATAAACACAATTTTGTGCGCAGTTTAAATACGAGCAAATAAATATTTTTGTCTTATATTTTTTTATTCTCATTCCACACACAAAAACAAGCTTCGAAAGTGTCTCATTAAGTTGATAAAGAAAAAAATTCTGGCAAATTTTCGGATTCAATAACTTAGCAACTGTCAAAGGCCAATATTCAATCCGTTGTTACAATGATAAGTAAAATTTTATGGCTACAAATGAAACAACCAGTGGATAAAATAAATCAGTCTCTTGTTATAAAGCTAACTACATAAACTAATGAATCTGGAGTAAATGTGTTCGGAACTCGAGAGATAGCTGGAAAATCTCTGAATATACAGATTATTTGAAATATTAATTTTGTAGATTCGGAAATTAAAGGTCACTTGAAATTATTAATCAAAGTTATAAAATAAAGTTAGAAGAATTTTTGTAGAACGAAAATTAACTAAATGAAATTAAAATTCAATATTAATTTTATAATTTTTCCTGGTTTAAGATAATTAAGAATTTACAAAAATAATGTTTCTCAATTAATTTTGTGTGAACTGTTATTAGATAAAAAGATTTTGTTTATACACTGGCAAGTGGATATTTTTTGTAAGAGTGAAAAAACAAGAAGTAAAAATTTTATTATTACCGGAGTGATGTGTCCCCCATATCTAACTGGGTGTAGTATTAAGAACACTATTGAGTTCTTTGAAATATTTTGGATTCCTCTTTTATCAAAGTAGAACGGGATATTATCTTAACTTTTCAGCATAAGTCTGAAAAAGTAACTGTCTCCAAATAATGGTTGAAACATGGTATCACATACATTTTAATTAAACTTTTATTTATACGGCCCTGACCGCCGGGGATCTTATTCCAGAAATTAGGTGAAAATTCTACCGAAACTTCAAGATTATGTTGGTTGAATCATGGCTTGGAATATGGTTGTTCCTTGCGGTGAAATGTCGATTCAAATAATGGACGACAGAAAAAAGTATAAAAAAATTAACCAATTAGTTATTATTATTATAATTGAGTTATTATCCAATGTTTGACCTATAAATACCATAAAATCAAAACTTTAAGACAACTTCATATTACAACGGAACAATGGCCAGATTTGATAAAAGTTTGATGATAAAAGTTTTTAATAAAATAATATATTGAAGTATTAAAATGTCTTGTGCGAAGTTCAGACTTGAAGATTATGTTAAATGTTTGGCAAATGAATGTGCACGAAATGTATGTTTATCCAGTGTTCAGAAACAAAGCCATACGACAAGCAAAACTCGACTTGGCAGTGTAACAAAGGAAAGAAAGCCTGTTTTCAATTTTTTTCTAATATATTATTGAAAAATTGCTGTACATTATTCAAGGGAAATGAACAAAAAAGAGATTATTAAAAACTTCTCTTGAAAAATCATTCTTATTTTTTTAATTGGGAGTTTGAAAATATTTGTTGCACTTACTTAGGGATAGATTCAAATTCAAACAGAATGTAATTAATAAATGAATCTTTCGTGTTCATTTCGAAAAAATATCTTCAAGATCCTTACACGATTTGAAGGCTTGAAGTTTGTCTTCAAATTCTGAAAACACAAATCATGTATTAAATATTTTTAGAAGACACTTGAGGGATAACATGTACACAAAAATGGCAGATAAATGGACAACTCCTTTGAATTTATACTCTGATCTTGTCTTTAAATTTGAGTGCGATGGGTACAATGACATATAAATTAGAGACGGTTCGTCATCTCTGTAAATGATTTCTTAAGCATTGGCAATTAAGTAATAGTAGTATTATTGCTGAACATAAAAAAATATTGTAAAACGACTATTTAAATAAATAATATTTTAAGTATTGTGCAGTAATTTTAAAAATTATTTACTAAGGGTCTTTCGAAGATTTTAGTTCACAGAGAGTGGAGTTTGTCTACCATTTTTGAAACCACAAATCATTGTTTAAATAATCTCAGAGGATGCTTGAGGGATAACACTTACATAAAACAAACAGATAGATCACAAAATTAAGGCTACATTTGATAAATTATGTATAGAAATACGTGTTCAGAAATACGTATAAGGAAGAAAACTTTGAAGAGTACAAACAAATAACCGAAATACCCTATTCTGAAGGATTAAAAGCCTTTAAGAGTATTTGATAGAATTTAAGTAGTATCAAAGTAGTGTTGATGACTTCCAAAGTGCAAAGCTTCGACTCAAATAAATCGAAAACAATTTGCGCATTTCAAGCCAATTTATTTTATAAATTTGATTGTCACGGATGTAAAAACTCGTACATTGAAGAGACAAATAGTCATCTCAAAACCCGAATTAGTGAGTATTCACAATCAAGTCGATCGAGTAAGTTCCTAAACATTGTTTCCTTTTAATGTAGAGGTTCTTTTATCTCCTGAACTGACGGAGCCTCGAAGTTTGGAGCTTTATCTGGTTCAAATCATGTCATTTGTCCTTTGTCCATTTTATCCGTTTCGGTTACTGGAGACTTGTTGTGAAATTCTCTTCAGATTCGATTAATTCTGGCTTACTGTATTTTTTGGTCACATTTTCTCCACCATTTTATCGCAATATGACATTGAGGGTTCCGCTCGTGTTCTAATTTATTAACTCTTGTAGATCCTAAATAAATGACGTTAGTTGCATGAAAGCTTTCTGCAAACGTTCCGCAAAATTTGAAATTTTATCGACCACTGCTCCATAAGTACACAATAAATCATTTAAGATAAATGTTTTCAGGAATAGAGATTGGATATTTTCATTTATTAAGGACACATCGAAAAATATATATTACTGTAAAAATAGTAGATTCACTGATTTACACAAATTCATTATTTTTACTATTAAAAATAAATAATAACAATGTCGAACCAGATTAACCCAAAAGTTGTGACAAAATTGGATTAATATGATTTTATATTAACAAAATAAAAAAAACAATAGTCAAAAATAAGCATAACGAAAAAAAACTTCGGTAAATACTAATTTATGATTTTTAAAATTTTATTGATTTCATTATTTAAATGCAGATTTTGATTGCATAAATTCTGATTGAAAATAAATAAATATATATATATATATATATATATATATATATATATATATATATATATTATAACAAAAACACATGAATCATCGTTTGGATGTCTTTTCTTGAATTAATCAAATCACTGCTTGAAATTTGACGAGGTCTTCAATCGGAATGATCGGCTATGTGACCTCTTGCTTACTGATGTATAGAAGCCGTTTAATGCCAGATAGAACGACTAATATGAACACTGTTCTGAGTTTCATTCAATCATTTTTAGATGTGTTATGTTGTCTGATTTATTTATTGTCACTTGTGAATTATTCGAGAATGAGGAACAGAATCTTAGGAACGATCATCTGTCGACTTATTAAAAGTCGAATTCTGTTTTTGATGGTCGCAACACTGAATAATTTAGTGAGTGACAATAAACGCGTGATCCGTATGGAATCCGCTAAATCAACAATGATTCTCATTCTTGATAATAATTTTCGAGAGATTTATTTAATTATATATAAAAAAGAACATCATTTTTTTAACATTACACGAAATGAATAAACTTTCTATTTTGAGCATTAATTTCTCTTAAAAACAATAGAATACAAATTGGTTTGAGTCTCATTCATATCAAAGTTGGATTGATATTTAGGTTTCACATGGTGTTTTCTAGGTCTTATAAATTATCTGATTTCTTGCATGTCGACTTTCGTTTTCAAAAAAAATCCATGATCATAAAAAACAAGAATAATTCGTAAATAGAATTTACAGTTCGAAAAGATAACGTTTTGTTAAACATAAAAAAACTTTTTTAAAATATACATGAAATGGCAGACACGTCATGAACAAAAAAATCATGCACAAGAAAAATAACAAAAATATAGAAGAAAATATCGGGAGATATTACAATTACCATCTATAATTAATTGCTCCAAATCCTAAAGGCCATTGAATATTTTCAGTTCCATATTTCCAACTGCAATTGGTATTGCCGCCATGTCAGTATTTAACTTAAGAGAACAATTAAAGTCAACGTTATTGTGAAATATTTTAATTATGCAGTTCCCCTATTTTTTGCATTGTTTGATTTAAACAATTTCAGGAGTTTTTTTATGTTCAAGATCCTTTGAATAGTTGGAGATATAAAATAAGTAGATATTGGTAATCGTCTTTATTGGTATAGTTTTAATTATTCTCACAGTCTAAAACCACAGTTAGTTCAAGAGGACGTGGTTTTTTTAAAATATGACTAATTTAATGTATTTTTAATCATTTCACCGTCTTGTAAATGGTTGTATATATTTGTAATAAATGTAAATAATATAAAATAGCAATAATGTATAATTAAAATATTATAATTATTCTACATTTAAATCAATCAATAATTCCAATTTATGAAGTTAGTATTGAAAAATGAATTTTCATGATGAGTTTTTTAATGTCGAATTACATACGCATCTCGATGGATCATTTCTACCGAAAACAATTCTTCAGGTTGCGAAACGCAGAAATAAGTTGATTCCTTTCAAAACAGAAGAGGATCTCAATAAATATCTTCGATGTGATAAAATTACGACATTGAGACAGTTTTTGGAACCGTTTGCTTTTATCGTTCCAATATTTAGTGGTGATAAGGTAAAAACAGCTTTAAAAAGGGTTAATATTTGATAGCACATATGTTTTTACTTAGTTATGCTATGTAAGCATTCGGATAAATTGCTTTATATTATATTTAATAGTATTTTTTCAATTAAAATGAATGTTTTCCTTTAAAATCGTAAAAAAACTAAGCACTAGAATCCACTAACAGTTTAAATAAAAAGGAAATTTTAGAAGGAAAAATTTAGATTTGGTCACAATTAGCAACATCGCAATTTGCGTGAAAACATTTAGTAACAAAACAGACTTATCTTAACAACAAATTTCAGTTACACCATCTTTAGAAAACATCTTTCTTTGATTGATATATTTTTCTATCATTATTCAAGTCTTTGATTAATGAATAAGATTATAGAAATGATAAATTTTAATTTCTTAAAATTTTATAGGGTAAAAATACATTAAACTAAATTTTTAAATTAAATTAACTTTTTTGATTTTATATTAAATTTAATAAGTTAAATTATTTACTCAAGTTATTATTTAAATTTCAAATTATGACACTTCATTAATTAGTATTTAAGCATTAATCTCATTAAATTAATCTCATTATGTTTAGATAATTAATCAATAATATATCAATCCCATCTGAGTATGAGATCACCAATCGAAACGGCATACAAACAACAAACTCTCAACATTCCCAGCCACGAATTTAAATTTATTAATTATAGCACAAAATCTAGTAAAATCGGAAAATGGAACAATGAAAAGAATAAAAGATATATTGAGACAAATGCAGAGATACTTGTAAAAAGTCCAACAAATGACTGCAAAAGAAGATAATAAATATGTATTAAGACATACATTAAAGGTTAATAGTTCAATAGAAAGAAATTAGTCATTATAATTAGATTTATACACATAAATATTCACATCAATTAAAATTACTATTAAATGATATAAAAATATTTTTAAACGAAAGTAACTGTATATTCTTAAGTATAGTAGTGGGGTCACGGTAAATTTAAATTATTGGGTAAACAACAGTCTCAACAAGCTTTTTGACAATTTTCGATTTGCACAATTTCATGTGATCGATTACATAATCATAACTTAGCAAAAATATACATAAATCAAAAGACTAGACAGTACCCTCAGAATAAGTGTTGAACCTATGAAGTATTTTAGTTAATAAATATTTTTCAAATGGATTTCCTTTGTGTCAAATACATATTTTGTTCTTTTAAGAATTCGCAAAATTATATCTAATACTGAAGCAGGATCTTCTAACTTTGGTTTATTAACTATATATAAATTCTTTTTATTTGAACAGAGATATAAAGCAAGACTTTCACTCTTCCTCTTTAATGTATTTTTTAAGTCAACTGCTGACAGAGTTTTTCAGACTTCGAAAGTTTTGATCATTACCATGAACCTAAACTGGTGTCAGTATTTAATGGAAAACCTCGGGATTGTGATCTAATATATGTGCTTCTTGTATTGATATTTCTTTATTTTGTGTGAAAGTAATCTAATTAAAATACCACTTAAGGAAGCTATTTGGCAAATGTCATATGAATTTATTCAACAATGTGCTTCTTCTAAAACTTGTTATGTTGAGGTGCGATTTTGTCCATTTATTCTCATGGGTTCGGAATTGTCTTGTGACCAAGTGATAGAAATAGTGTTGGATGCACTTACGTTGGGAAGATCTAAGTTTTTTGTTGAATTTAGAGTTATTATTTGTGGTTTACGTGAACAAACTGACAATATGAAACATTTATTGGAGATCGCTGAACATTGGAAACCTCATGGAGTTGTTGGTATAGATGTTGCAGGTTTATATTTCAAATTTTTGTGACCATTAATAGTAACATGATTAGGAGATGAGCAGTTTTCAACAGAATCTGGAGGAACACATTCTGATTTAATTAAAATGGTAAAGCAAGCTGAAAAAGCAGGAATACATCGTACAATTCACGCAGGAGAAAATGGGCCGGCTGAATCTGTTCGAGAAGCAGTTTATGAGATGCATGCTGAAAGATTGGGACATGGATATCATGTTTTAGATGACCCAGATCTTTATGAAGACATAAAGAAGAAGAACATACATTTTGAAGTAAGGTTTTGTGATATTTAAAAGATTAAGTTTAATTAATTAAAATATTACAAGGTTGACCGATAAATTTTTGCCGAGACTTAATGCTGTAGTTCTGTTTCTATACGAACAGGGTTGCTGAAATTTTGCTATTTAAATTCAGTATATATATATATATATATATATATATATATATATATATATATATATATATATATATATATATATATATATATATATATATATATATATATATATATATATATATATATATATAT
>MQRK01218292.1:9509-36993 GCA_001938485.1 Girardia tigrina
TATATATATATATACTTTTGATGTTAAACGAATTTTTTTCATTAGAATCAATCTGTGAAAAGAAGTGTTATACAAGATTCCCCTCTATTTTCATCGAAAATTATTAACGTTTCAGTGACCGAGTCTCAACCGATGAATAGTCAATATGAGCATCTTTCAAACGTAAGTTTATTATTAAATAAATAAATAATATAAAATATGTTTTTGATATCTACTAATATTTTAATTTGAAAGTATATATACTCTATATTTCGGCGTATAAAACAACATTTTATCCATAAAAAAATTTACCAAAAATAGGGGTCATCTTATCTAACAGTAACAAAAATTGAACGTTTAATCCAGTGAGGATCACAGTCGTATACACCGAAAACACAATACTTAAAAGTGGACAGTTAAACGTTTAATAGAATTTATATTTCATAATTAATTTAAAATACAATAAATAATACTATAAATAATCATTTATTAAATTTACTATCTTTTTCGTTCTAAATATTCACGTTAAAGATAAAAAAGTTAAACAAAAACTTTAAACGTTAAGTTGGTTTTAAATCAGACATTTTAAAAATTATCTTTATCAATATATAAAATTTAATAAATTAAAAAAAGGTCATATCTGATGGTGCCCCGTTTCACGCTGCGGTCCAAGAGCGCCATAAAATTCGACCGAAAAATATGCATCGTCTATCTGCACTTGAGCCGGTTGTTTCATGATGCTGACTGCTTCCTGATGCTTAACAAGTTCAAATTCCTGTGTGTTGCTTCTGTCTGGCAACCATGCACCCCCAAATTGACTGATAGCATACATACCAATGAGCATCTTTGTCCTCAATTCGTTCATCACCGCACTCAATTGGTATAGTCGCTATGAACTGCACGCTTGCTTCCATCATCTGTACATGTCGTTTCTCATCTATTTCAGATCTACATTGAGACACTCTCTAGCAATTTTAGCGTCAAGATCGGAAACAAAACATTCTTGCAACCGCGGAGTTTCTCCGTTTGATGATCGGTCAATTAAGTAGTGGGTGCCCCCTTTCAAACATGATCTGCCCGATCCAACCGCAGCAATAACATTTCAACCCATTGATGATAGATTTGGTGGTGGTTGGCCTCTCGACTGTACGACCACCGTAACCTCCTCGGTCGATCTGCATGCTGCCTTGACATGCACACAAGCCAATCCAAATTATGCATTTTTCAAAGCGTCTTGCTCTCCACACTTCTCATTGTCACTTCTGACAGCCCGTTTTGAAGTTTTGGGTCACAAAAGCCTCACCAACGCCTGCATTGCAGCAAATTACGGCTGCCAACCGCTTTAAATTGGTCATAAAAAACAGACGCTCTTGATGGGTGCTAGCTGTTGGAAGGCAAAACTCGCCAATGGAAGTCTCGAACTTGCTGCAAAAGCTTCCGTAAGTGCTGTCTCACTAAATCTCCAAAAAACTATTGTAGCTTCGTCCATTAACGATAGCGGCAACATTGTCTGTTTGTCTTCGTGGAGCGTTTCCGTACATTCGTAAAACCACTCGAGCCACAATGAGACGCTTTCAAGCCCGTCGTATGACAGCACTACTGTCAAAGTCTCATTAGACCGATATAGCTTGTGGTATAAAATCGAGAAGAAACTACGCTGCTGAAAAGTATATATTTAAAATAAACACTAAATAGGAAAACAAACAATTTTAATAAATGAATTATTTCTTCCTTTCTCGGAAACATTGGGAATCTAAAATGCAAAGAGAGATTGCTTTCTATTTTGAAACAATAATCTTTTATCAATTGAATATGAAAGATTTCTGCAATACTGTTAGATGTGAAAACATAATGTTAATCAAAACTTTTAACTCACATTTATTGAAAACATGAAAAGAATGTCCTTTATTTTTTAAAATTCTACTTGCATGAGTAAAAAAATTATTTTTTTTAGGAATCTCGAACTCAGTCGACGAAACAAGGAACGATTTCCGAACGAGATGTAATTAAATTTTAGACATTTATAATGTAATTTATAATCTACCAGTAATAAAATGAGCATTATATTTTCGATTGCTGCTTGTTTATGTATTTCGATAAATATGACGGAATAATAGTATTAATGATTATTATTAATATTATTATTTTACTAATTACTAATCCTCTAAATCATACATTTAAAATATTAATTAATCAAAATTTCCCCCTTTTCAAATATACCTTCACGGGATATATTCCTCTTACTGTACTTTGGTTACATAGATTTCTTGATCTAAACTTTTCACATACAATTTTCGCCGTTTTAGTATGCATTTTTCACAGGTACCTGTATACTTGGGTATACCATATATGAAGGATTCCCAAGGTATTAAGAACATTTAAAGAAGTCTCGTTTGAATGTTTATTACAATCACATTTAGAGTCATTATGACTCTCAGAAAGTCTTTCATCGTTTGACATCGTTCTAATTGGTTTTCTTATTTCAGTTTTTAATCATGATTATTTTAACAATTTTTCTAAATTATTTTTTAAAATATTTAGCCTCTAAAAATATTAATTAAAAAAATAATAATTTTTACCATTTTTCAATAAATCTTAAAATAATAAAAATGTCATCAAATTATTAAAAATGCATTTAATTTAAATTTTACTAAAAACATTAAACTTAATTTTAATTCTGAAATTAAAGATATGAACTTATAAAATGATTATTTTATTTATGTTTGGATACTCAATCACTTAAAATTTAAATAAAAAATACCAATTTCCATCTGGGTGGGAGAATCACCATTCTAAATTCAACATACTTAAATCAACATACCGCATCAATACATTTACACATTCAAACAATTTAAAATATTCCTCACACAAGGGGTTTTCCATTCAATATTCCTCCGTTTGAGCTAAAGCAGATTGAATTATTATCAAATTTTAACCAAAAAGCACTAAAAAGTTTGAAATTTACATTCGTAAAAAACACAAACTTTTAAACAGAATTAATTCACTGTATGTTGCTCAAACGTATAATGATTTTTGAAAAATCATAAAATATAATTTGAGACCTTTGCCGAATCCTTTATATAAATAGTAATAGGTCTCTAGTTCATTACACTGAAGATATCACAATGGCAAAGGGGGTCGGTAGAATAAATAAAATTTTACAGAAATGAAAATCTTTATTGCTTTATTTTTATGATTATTTTAAGATTAACAGATTATTTAATGTTACTTAAGATTTGCTTTTTACAGAAAATAATTAAGAATCAAAAACAAGACCGTGTTGAAAACGTAGAAGATAATTTGGTAACAGAAAACGACGAAGTTCATTCAAAAAGTTCAGCCGTGAGTGTCTCAGATTCATTTTTACATTCATTTACAACCTCCTACCACAGAGCCTTTCATTAAATTTATAAAAAAATAAAAAATTACTAAAATTAAATGGTATAAGGATAAAATTAATATATTTCAGAAAAGGAAACTGGATAAAAATATTCAAGATCCTCTTGATATCGAAGAGGGATTAGAATCACAAATGGAACAAAAACAATATGTATTAAATTTGCGTAAATGAAAATTATAAATGATTTATTTTTTAGAATGGAGAGCCTAAAACAGGAGAAGTATGTCCTTTTTATTAAGTAAATTTAAAGAAAAGTGTGAATATCCTTTGAAGTTAATAGTAAAAATATTAAACAGATTTCAGTATTAAAGGTTAACATGGTAATTGAAATCACTTAAAGATGATTTTTATATTTTTTTTCAAGTCCCAGAGCAAATTTTAGTCGCATAACATATGTCTTTCTTGCAGTCAAATTTTCTTTAATTTTAAAACATATTTAGAGGTGTCACATGGACATAAAATGACAAGAATTTACTCTGGCTGTAGTGCAGTGGTAAAAATTGACCTTGCCTGGCATTAGCATATGTGCAGTGCTAGCCTTCTATATGCTGCTAACGACAGTATATACAGTACAAGTATCGTAACGTGTATGTTGTGTTAGCATATAACTTGTGCTGCTACTCAGTGTACAATTGTATTATCGATTGACTATTTATATAGTTAAAATTAACACCACTTATAAGTTGTTCGTTTCTATTTTAGACGTAATTTTAATGATGGCAGCAACAGCGACATTAAATAAACCTAGGACTGTGACACAGCCAAAGTGCAGTGTGGCTGATTCGTGAGCCAATTGCACTTATTTCTGACATTAGCTCCTTTCAATTTGGTATATTATTTTCCGTTTTTTCTTTCTGTATCGTGTGAAGAATAAAGATATAAATGAAGCCTCAATGACAGTTTATAACGAAATACAAATTTTGGGGATGAAAGCCTGAATCCAAACAAAAGCTGAACAGCACGTGAATACCAAAGATAAAAGTTTATTCATCGCATGGGGCATGCTCTTAAAAGGCAAACTCGACGATCGAAACCACAAATCGTAAATAAAAGACATTTGTCTGTGAACTCCAAAACCTTTTTGACATTGCACATTCAGATGCAACGCAGCTTAAAAATCAATAGAGATAACGAGGCACAAAGGAAACAGAACGTCAATGATTTATGGTTGAAGTTGATATAGTTCATGTCTGTGTAGAAGAACGCAGGCTCAAGAGGCAAAGATCCTTCTCAAATGCGGCTGAAAAAAAGAGACAGAGGCAGACTAAGATGACATTCGTTACCGTCAATGAAGCTGAATCTATTGAAACCGATGATGTCATGAATGATGAAGAAGAGTTTATGTGTTTAAACAGTTTCACTGAACAGTCCGAAAGTTCATCAAAACGCTTTCGTTCTTCTACTAATATTATTACTCCTCAATTAGCTGCATTGCTTGATCGTACAAAAACATCGAATCAAAATGCGATCTACTTGCTGTTAGAAGCTGCAACCAGTCTGGGAAAACAGGCCAAGGACCATGCAATAAATACGGAAACAATTAGTTGTACGAGAATGAGATGGAGAACAAAGGCAGGGAAATACATAAGAGATTCATTTAATTGTGATGTACCTCTCGTCATACATTGGGATAAAATAAAAAGTGTTTAACACTACTATTTAAAAAATACTTATTTCTTGAGGACCAATTTGTTTTATAAATTTTAAACCGAAATAAATAAAAATACCTATTATATTAATATTTGATTTTATGTTTATTTTATAAATTTACCTTTAAAAAATCTAATTAATAAAGGTAACTTTTTGTAAATTTGACAAGGGAAATGGGTTAGTAATATTGAATGATTTTGATTATAATAAGAAAATGAATGAAATACTAAAGTGTTCTCAATATAAGAAAATCGAAAAATTTAGAAAAAATAGAAAATTGGCCCCATTAAAAGATGACAAATATTTGAGTTCCTTATTATTAAATTTGGCTAATAATAATAATATAAATTAAAATGTCACGAAGAATTCAAATGTAAAGTTTACTATTGTTCGGGATTCGAACATTTTAATTATTAAATTTTTGTTTTTTAAATTAATTATTATCATTATTATATATTTGTTTCAAATTGGAGAAAATCAAATCAAATTGAAATGGAAAATTAATTCATTATTTTTTGTCATTTTGAAATTATTCGATGGAAATTGAACAATTTGAATTGTAATTTTGAATTTTTAGTTATTGAAAATTGATAGTGTGCAATGACCTTGAGTTTTGTTTTGTTGAATTAAATTGATGAACTTGTAAAAACGATAGAGATTTTGATTGATGAAAATAAGTTCGATACGTGACTGAATATCGTTTTGAATTGATTAAAGAGTGAATTTCTTTTCTGGATGCTGAATTATGCTAATTGCGATGTTAAAAAAGACCGCAAATATTAAAATTACTAAAACTGAATGATACAATTTTTGATGCGCCGATTCTTCTCGCGGATATTATCAAACTCGAATCGATTTAGATCGAAATTTGAATAGAAATAATCAAATAAACGGCACAGTGTTTCTGTGTGATTGGCAAATAGAGAATTGTTCCAATAAGATTAATTTTTACAAAGCGAAATGTGAATCAATCAATTCGAAAATCGATACTGAAATGGTTAAAGTATTCTGTGAAAGATTCGAAAGATTTAATTAAAAATCGAATTCTATAAACGTTAATTTTCAAACGCTTCATCCATTCAAACCGTCATCGACTAAATGCACGAAAAACATCCGATATAATGCAATCGATTGTCGGGCCGGATTATTGGCGTCGATCGTCGGCAACGATGTGGATTTCTGCAGTGTCTCCTCGTGCGAGAGAGCGAGTATTGAATCGATCGACTTGAGGGACGGGCTCGTGAGTGTCGATCCGATTTTCTCTATCAAATTCCGGTTGAGTGTCGCCTGGATCGAGTTCAGTTTCGGTGGATCGATTCTGCTGGTCACCTTGGTGACCGATGATGGTCGATTGGCGACTGTCGGGTTGTTCCGTGTCGAGAGATCACTGCTGGAGAGAGGATAATCGAATTTTTGTGAATATAAACTGAATACCGAGAGCCAGTTGGTCGACTTGCGGTGGCATAAAAATGAGAAAGAGTCGTTTTTAGTGGTTTTGAACGATATGGTCTTACTGTGTTGTGTGAAAGAAAACAAAATCGATATTATAAATCAGAAATCGAATGCGTTTTGTGTATCCTGGAGTCCGAAGTGATTTGTCATTAATCAGTACGACAATTTGATGAATGAAAAGCACTCGAGTGCGATGACTCTCTCAGAGCATCTCTATGGGCCCACATGCTCCCTTCTTCCGGAAAATTCGGAAACAACTATGGAGAAAGAGCAAGATAAGAAATTGTCATTTCTTGATTTATTAATTAAGAGAAAAAACGGACGTTATGAGACGGGGATTTACAGAAAGAAAACTGACACGGTGTTGTATACAACACCGATCAGTTTCTGTGAATCTAAATATCGTCGAAATATGATTAAAGGTCCTATTTTTCGCTCATGGGCTCTTTCATCTACATATAAAAGATGTATTGATAGCCTTAATAAATTAAACAAATTATTATATGATAACGGTTATTCGAAATCGATAGTTGAGAAATTAACAACGGAAACTATTGACAAATTAATTAACAAAAATAATACTAAAATTCTAGATGTTCAAGATCAAGAGCAATCTTGCAACACTAATGATAAAAGTTTGAAAATTGGTTGTGTTAACTGTATCATATTCAGAGGGGTTTGGAATATTTAAAATTTCTATTTGAAAGCGTTAGATAATGCAATAAATTTAAAAATAATATCCCGTACCCAACAAATTGAGAGCATGTCCGGCAATTAATGTCCAGTGCCATTAGGATTGTGTTCGGATGTCATTTACCAATATACATGTAATGGGTATAACGCCACATACATTTCAGAGAATTCACATAATCTCTATAAGAGAATCCAGGAACACAGTCGTAATGAAGGTGGAAGTAACATTTCAGGACATAGAAGACATTGTAAAGGAGATATAACTTCACTTTAAAATTCTGTGCACTCAATTTAAAAATTATTAGGAGAGAGTGACATGTGAAGCGTTATATATAAGATCTTTGGATCCTAAAAATAACGTTCAAACTGCATTCCTTACAACTTTGTTGAGAGTTTTTAAATGACGCACTGATTACGTATTGATTGCATAATCATTAACTGCACTATATAAGTAAATTTCGTTTGAAAAATCATTTGTTCAGACGATGACGGTTAAACAGTCGAAATTAATAAACTTTAATTGGCTTGGAAATTTTTTATTCGACAGTTTGCCAATTTTATTCAAATTTATTTACAATTTTTCAAATAGTTTGGGAAAAAAAGCCCTCAGACCGCTGATGACATCAAAGATACAAGTTATCAAGAAACAGATCTGCAGTCAATAAAGAGTTTACATGATGATTTTCCAAACGTAAGTAATTTATAAGTATATTGTTAGATATATATTGTTGTATATTGTTATAATACTAAGTTATTTTAATTTGACAATTTATGTAAATTAAAAGATATATGGTTCCACTATTTTGATAAAATGATGGAGTAATATATGCACTGGGGGGAAATAATTTTAGCAACACTAACATTTTTCTAAAAAAGACATCAAAAGTCGAAGAATTTCGTTTCGATTTTTTTTAACAATATATTTATTGACTATTTATACAAATATCAAAGAAAAAAATATTTTAAAAATATTTAGTTTTGGATCATTTCTAGTTTTTATTGCATGCTCAACGTGGGAAATAATTTTACTGACTCATGTTTTTTTTGGGCTTAAGAGTCACATTTTTCTGGGGAATTGTATTCAATATTTGGTCCATTTGCCTTTGGAATCGTGTTATGCGATGATCTGACGTGGGAGAATGTCATACATGGATACACTTTTGGCCTGGGGAATTTTTTGCCATGCGACCGTGATTGCCTTCCTTAGTTTGTCTTTGTTGTTGAATTGCCGACCTTCTTTGTAAACTTCTCGAGCTAAGACGTTCTCAATAATGTTCATATCTGGTGATTTGGCCGGCCAAACGTCAAAAAGATTGATTCTAAGGTCTCGAAAATCGGCCAAAGTTGATCTAGCCTCAAGGATTGGAGCGTTGTCTTGTTGAAATTTCCAGTCTAAGCCGTTGCATTCGTAACCATATGCCGGAAAATGAAGGCCGACCATCTCCTGGTAATGTGTGGCGTTCATTCTGGTTGAAATAAATGATAGTGGCATCTTTTTAAAGTACCCCATGGCATCCCATAACATCACAGAACCACCGCCAGATTGGCGCTTGCTGAAAACCTTTTCTTCGGTGCGCAAATCATGTCAATAATATGCAAATCCATCTGGGCTGTCTAAATTGAATTTCTTTTCGTCGGAAAAAATGATTTATCGCCATTCATTTGTCCAATGGACGTGGTCTAGCGCAAATTTTTTTGTCGACCCTCAATATTGGCTTTTGACAACATTGTTTTGCGCTTCATTTCTTTCATATTCAATATTTTAGCCGTTTGGAACCATTCAAAATTTGTTTAACACGACACACACCAATAGGCAAATTGTTTTCAACCTTTAATTGCCCAGAAGACTTGAAACTATTCACTACAGTTCGAATTAACAATCGTTTTTGCGCTGATGAAAAGGTTGATGGCCGGCCGGTGTGCTTGTTTTTGCCATAGTTTTCACGATTTTTAAGAAAATTACCAACAATATCTCTTCCGCTGTTGATTTCCTTTGCAATCTGACGGTTTGACATATTCGTGTAATCTTTCAATGTGGATATTTTCGCCATTTCGGCTTCCGTTAATCGTCTACCCACGCGCCATTGTTAACCAAACGATTTTCAGACGAGAAATGAGTCAAATCTATTGTAAAATTGCACAATGAGGTTCGAGAAGGCGTGTGTCAGTATATCACAACAACAGAGATCATAAATATGCCAGTAACACAGATTATTTTAAACAAAATGTCACTTGTCGGTAAAATTATTTCCCACTTTGAGCATGCAATAAATCCTAAAAAAGTAGAAATGATCCAAAACTATAAATATTTTTAAAATATTTTTTTCTTTGAAGTTTGCATAAACAGTCAATAAATATATTGTTAAAAAATCGAAACGAAATTCTTCGATTTTTGATGTCTTTTTTAGAAAAATTTTAGTGCCGGCAAAATTATTTCCCCAATATATATATAATTTTTGAATGAAAAGTAAAATTTTTGCAATCAAAAGTAATATTGTTGTAATTAAAATTTACATATTAATTTTAGCAAGCATTTCAATGCGAACAAATACACACTTTTTTCGACCCGACCAACGACATGACAAAATAAATTTCTCGTAGCTGTCAAATAATTTGAGAATCTGCAGTTCTACATAGGTGTACGAACTATTTACTTATGTAGATTTTAGAATTTCAGTTAATAGTTTGCCTGGAAACAGACAAATGGCTCACTAAGTATTGAAAATATGCATAAAATTGAGTAATACCGATAAATAACACTGGTATGCATTTAAAAAACATTTTTTATATGTCTCAAATATTTTAATTGTTCTAACATAATTCGAAGACGCTGATTTCAAATATGTACGTGAAATATTTCTATCACAATTTTTCACAATTTCAATTTTAACATTTTTATTTTTTACTGATTTTTAACATTCTAGCTTCATGATTATTTACAAAATAATTTGTTCAAAATAATAATTAGTTAATTTTTTCACAAAAAATTAATAAAATGTAAAGTATATAAAGCATAAAACTTCAAATTAAGGACAAAAACATCTTCTTGATTTTCTCTCACATTCTTTAGCCGTCAAATTCTCCCTTTTCAGCATCCAACAATAGTCCGCCATCATGTTAACATCACATCGTCCTTAATATCTGATTTCCATTGTTTTAATCTCCTTGTGAAACCTTTCACCCTTTTCTTCACTATAATCGCGAAAACCTTCCGGAAAATAATCCAAATGTGAAAATAGAAAGTGAATTTTAAGGCTCATTCGACATCCTAATTTTTGGATTTCAGAAAGCATTTCTTTAACAATTACTTCGTAGTTTGTCGCTCTCTTGTTCCCGAGAAATTCTTGCACCACAGCTCTATAACTGGTCCATGCATTCAATTCCAATTCATTCATTATTTTAATAAATTCGTTATCTTTCATGAGCATTCTAATATTTGGACCATCGAAGATCCCAGCCTTCAGTTTCTCATTAATGATTTTTGGAAATTTGTTACAAATACGGTGGTGGCCATAAGTCGCTTTACCCAGTTTTAATAATAATAAACACAAAATTCTAAATGATACAACTTTTATTTAATCAGCGTACAATAATAATTTCAAAACAAAAACTTGAAAACAATTAAATCTCATCTTCAAAGTGTTGTCCTTCAGATTTAATACACAACTGAATTCTTCTCTAAACAGAGTGACAGATTCGTCGGCACAAGTCTTTATCGTTGTTCAAGGCTGTAAATTCTGTAGTAATTCTTTCCTCCAACACGGATATGGTTAGAACATTTTGTGAGTAAACGCGTTCCTTCAAGATACCCAACATTGAATAATCACAAGGTGTCAGGTCCGGTGATCGTGGAGGCCATTCAGTGGTTCCTCTCCTGCCGATCTACATCTCAAAAGTGTTATCCAAAATGTCGCGTACATTTCTACCATAATGAGGGGAGCACCGTCTTGCATCCAAACGTCGTTATATGTGTCAAGCTGAGGTACGGCAAAAGCAAGCAGCATGTAGAAATATAGCTGAGAATTGACCGTTCCATCAAAGAAGTATGAACCCAGCACACCAGTTGAACGTATTCCTCCCCACACACAAATTCCTGGAGAAAGATTGTTGGTCTCCCATACCAGATGAGGATTCTCAGTTGTGTAGTACACGGCATTTTGCAAATTAACATGACCATGCAACTTAAATGAAGCTTCGTCGGTCCAAATTATTCTGTCCCTCATGTCAATGTTCTCATGGAGTTGTTGCTCTAACCATTCACAAAATTCTATGTACCTGTCATAATCGTCATCATTCATTTGATGGAGCAAACGAGGTCGCCAAACTTTCAACTCAATGTCCTTCATTATTCTACTTAAACTTGTGCGTGGTATTTGCAACTGCTAACTTGCACGAACTGCAGATGTTGATGGCGCATTCTGATAGAAAGTTCTAACATTTTCTTTATTTTCATCGGTATTCATATTGTTAGGGCGCCCACTTCTTTTCTTGTCTGTTACAGAGCCTGTCTCGTAAAACTTTTTAGCCAAAACATGCATTGATTGTCGTGATGGAGGAGCGTCATTAGGATACTCTTTTGCAAATGCTGCAGCTACTGCTCTTGAATTTCTATCATGCTTTATCCACTGCTTCACTATAAAAAATCGTTGCTGAAGTGTTAATTGTCGTGCCATGCCAATATTGCCAACAACAATAAACAAAATGAAATAATTTTAAAAATTTTTAAATAAATAATTATTAAAACAAAAATTTTATCTGGTTTTTGTTTATAAATCATTTAGAATTTTGTGTTTATTATTATTAAAACTGGGCAAAGCGACTCATGGCCACCCCTGTATATGTAAAACCATTACTTTCTTTGTCTAACGCTTTCACAAACTGCTTCATCAATCCAAATTTAATATGAAGAGGAAGCAGGAGTATTCTATTTGGTTCAACTAACTTAGGAAATTTAATATTTTTTATACCTGGTTGAAAATTTGTTCGTCATGGCCAATATTTTTTTCTCAATGATCTTTATCTGCCCTGCTATCCAACTCACATAAAAACATGGAAGTTTAGTATATCCTCCTTGCTGGCTTAGTAGAATTCCAATTATTTTGAAATCACCTCATATCAACCACTTATGCTCATCGCACTTGATGTTTTGAATAAGCACCGTCATGTTGTCATAAGTTTTTTTCAATTGAATAGAATATGCAATTGACACAGATGCATAAATATTTTCATTATGCAAAAGAACTGCCTTGAGACTTCGTTTGGAAGAGTCAATAAAAATTATCCATTCATTGGCATCAAAACATAACTCCCAACTCAGTAATAAATCCAGATTTATTTGAGCAATATACAAGGGAATAAACTTTTGAAAAATATTTTATAAATTCTGCTTCATGATTTCTATACAATGAAAAAGTTGTTTCAGGTTCTTGTAAATTCTTAGCCTTTAGATGAAAATGCTTTCGATAAATATGATTTATATAAATGTACATAATCACGGTAGTCATTACACCTCCATTACTACGATTTCTATCTCATTTGGTTTGAACCGATTTCATGATTAGGTTTAATGAATGCAGTTTCTAAATTAATCTAGATGGTATGAAAACCAATTTCGAATGATTAGCAACTTTTCCTTTGATTCATAGGTTAGGTATCAGCTGGCCAAATCCTATATAAACATTGGTTTCTTGCCGAAAATTCACTTTTTAGCTTTTGCAAAACATTTTCTAACCAAAATGCCATCATTTCCATATCCAATTCTGATTATATTCTGGTCCGGCTTATCTGTGTTTACATTTTTATTTTGCAAGATGTCCTTAATAGATTACAATTTATTTTTATCAGTTAGTAAGCTGACCAGCATATCGGCAGAACTTTAGGGTTTTACTATTATATGTCATATATATAACTTAAATTTTCTTCTTCCCTAACTGTGATGATTTTTAAACTACGACTTATAACTGAGAGAATGTTTGAACAAAAGACTTCACTGGCAACATATTTTAACATAATTTTCAGAAAAGTGATTCAGAATCAATTTCAAATAGAAATTCAGACGAATACGAAAAAAGGAAACAGTCTTCAGAGAAGTCGAACGTTCCAAGCTCCAAGGTTTTTAGAAATATATTTATAATCAAATAATTATAATTTAATGTGTTACAATTTTCATAATAGAATTTGTTTTGAATTAACTCTGCAAAACAAGCACTTTTTGTTTTCTTGTATTTTATTCTTCTATTCTTTTTATTAGCTTGCTTTCTCTCTTTCTTTCTCTCTCTCTCTCTCTATATATATATATATATATATATATATATATATGTATCCATATATATATATGTGTGTGTGTGTGTCCATATATATATATATATATATATGTATATGTCCATGGAATTTATTAACTTTTTTGAAGGCTTTTTACTTAATCCTTTTTCTCCAAACTTTGAACACTTCCTCATTATTTGATGACAATAAATGATAATGTGGAAATTTGATCAAGCAATATTTTTAAAGGTCTCAGAATTGGAACAAATCGGAGTTCCTGAAAAATATTAGTATAAAAAGATCTAATTATAAATTATAAGTAGTTTATATCAGGACTGCGGAGTTGGACTAAAATTGTTCGACTCCTACTCAGACTCAAACTGCTATATTTTTAAAATATCGGACTCATACTCTTTTTAGGTCAATTTATAGTATTTTTTATTATTTCAGTCGGATTTGTAGTCGGTGTAGAGTTTCACAACTCAGACCTCTCCAAAAATCCTTAAACTCTGACTCCGAATACGACTCCGTAGCCATGGTTTGCACCAAAGAATAAATTTATTCATTATTTAAATTGTGTGCCAAAATCCAATTAATCAAACTCAATTTCACCAGTTAATTCAAACACAAATATCATTCATTCATCTTTACAATTTACTACACGCCCACCATGATCTAAAGATCATCAAATAAATCCTCATGTTTAAGTCACAAAATCACGCAATCTTTCTAGTATCCCCACATGACGTCTGGGCCACCGATACGATTCTTCATTCAGTTGGACTGTGGCCTTGTCTTCGTTTTCTTCCACTACTTCACTAACCGGATAGGACTGACATCCGCAACATACCGCGGGGTTCCATCAATTTCTCCCACTTGAGGTGCTAGAACCGCAGTCACTACGTTCTGTGACTACGGTGTGGTACATCTCACATCAGGTGGTTTTACTACTGTTCGGTATCCCACCTCAAAATAGTATCGCTTCTTGGCCGACGCTGACATCATTTCCTCGGATCGATCAATAGTTGTGCTCTCACTTCTTGGCACTCTCCAGATGTACTTAAAAATTTTCGGTGTGTAATCGAATCTTGGCGCTTTCTCCTTGAAGCGCCATATTTTACCAGTACATCATCCGCAGTACATTTCCCCTGCATCGTGACAGCATTCCTTTGATCGTGTGGTGGTTGCATTCTACGATACCATTGTCCTTCGGTCGATACGCACACCGAAACTGTATTTATACACCCCAACCTTTATATGTTGCCTACACACTATCAGATCGAAATGCTTTGCTAATGTCTAGCAAGACTTGTTGTAGGGCCCTATCTAGCTAAAGATCGACTCTAAATCGCATACAATCTCTGCTCCCCTTTCTGATTGGATCCGTCTTTATATGGCCAACCAACTTGGTCAAAAATCCACTAACATCACGTTATTGCTTTCCCCAAGATACGTGACGTCGTCTACAACCCACTGTCAATCCTCCTCGTACTCCAGCAACCCTAAGAGCCATTTGATTGGGGCTGGATCGACTGAAAAACATTGAACACGTGATGCTACCACTTTTTTTCAAATCATAAACCGTAATATAAGCGTCTGAGAAAACTGTCTGGCTAAAAATTGAGTTTTCTCGACCCTAAAAACGTGTTATTTGTGAAACTCTCGGATATCACTCTCACTCACCGAACTAGTCGTTCCCGTCAGTGTTACCGCGGCCATGGACGAAGGCACCAACCATTCGTGAGGAGCTCTAGTCAACCGATCAGCTCTATTCTCTCTCGATGGGACTAGTGTCACACAAATGTCTAGCTTATATTCTTTGAATGTATTTCCAATTATCATCAACCTTCTTCATACCAGTACTTCGCCTAAACCTTTTACTTTTATGGCGCTGTCGCCCGCAACTATTAATTTTATCCACCCAGCTTCTAATGTCGAATTAGTACATATTTCCACTTTACGAAAATTCTATGCACAAACCAAATTCAGGCCTTTAATAACTACCTCCAATTCGACAACACTAATATGATAGCTATCATTATCATGTCTAAACCAAGCAGCATCTTCTATAATTTTTCTTCTTGTCTCCGCTCACGCACTTAGCACCACACTGCTTATATCACACCACAATTTTACTGACTCTTATTTCACTTCCAACGCCCCTGTCATCGAGTTATTCCTCAGTACGCATTGATAAGAGTCAGTGCTTTTACCGAAGATACCAGACAAACTGATGCGGCGGTCAAATTTCTTGTGAAGTGGTCAGACGATCGGGCATTTTCATGTTGCAGGTTGGCTGCCACCGGTGTGTAGTGTTCTCAAGCAAATGACAAACGATACTACATGGGACGAAGTAGTGTATAACAACATCGCTACGGTTACACATGACTTGTATCAACGTGTACTTATGACAGGGGCGCGGGAAGTGAAAGAAGAGTCAGTAAAGAAGAGCCGTCTCGATTCCACACCAAATTTCATTTTTCATCCAGATCCACCTTTAACCTCGGTATCCGAGCACCTACTAGCTGTTCTGGTTCTTTCGCCTCTTAGTCATAATGCGCCAACAATTTAACCACATGTTCCGTCTTCACTATCGTATTGTTCCCGACAATGGCGTTGATATACGAATCCTCAGATCGCACTAGCTCATCCATTTCTAACACTTTGTTAACGATCATTGACATAATTTTAGGCGCAACGCTTAATCCGAAGCATAATCTAGTGAGAATACTTTTCCCAACACATTTAATTATTTGATATTGCCACAACCGAGCATCAACCCTAAGCTGCAGATACCCCTTCCGCAAATCTACGATTGACAATTCGGTCTCTATCTGACGCAACTTTGTCATTTTGTTTCTGTACACGTCTCCCTTCACATTGACTTGAAACATTCGGCTGTCGAAAGTCCATTACAGGTCTTACTTTATTTTTTGATTGTTGCATGACTGCAATAAGCGGAATAATACCACCCTCATCGTTCTCATTATACGAAGTCAGCCACCGAATTACTATTCTATCTCCGTATTGAAATCTTCTTTTTACTCCTAGGATATTTTATAATCCACCACACTATTGATCAGTACTGACTTGACATCCTTCTAATGATATGTAACTGACCAAAACCCATTTGCGAACACTGCCATGAAGTCAAAGTCTTCCACTCAAATTTCTTCTTCTGCAACAACGCAAGTCTCTTGCAGTAGCGCGAACTGGTCGTCCTTTCCATCAGCCGCAATCGTGACCCAACCGTAGAGCACGATCACATTCAAACACAATACTATATCGAAACCTGTAAGCAGATCAACCACCAAAAAATCCCCCTCAATTTTGGTCCTTTGCATATACGCTTCTCTCTTCACTGCTAGTGCAGTCCATGTGGTACTCCCATTCAACATCGTAGTTGACATGCCTTCTCATTCACAAACTGCCAACTAATCACTGTACAAGAACATCCTGAATCAAGCAACGCAACAGCATTAGCACCGGTCAATACAAACCCTCACCGTTGGCAAATGCGCTCAAGGCGCAGCAAATAACACCTTCCCCTACTCGTTTTTTGCCTCCTGTTGAGACTCACCAATTGTTAATTTAGAGGGAGATTGAGTGATGCACCCCCCAGAGTTAAAACAGGCTACTTTTGGCTTCAGTCTATACATAAAATCCCAGCCCACTTACGCCACACGAAAAAGATTGCCTACTATTATTCTTTCTGTGAGAATTTCTGACCTTGCTCACAGCCAATACATAATCAGTTTTATCCAGTACTTTCAGCAACATTCTGGCCTTCGATACTTCCTCCTCCAACTGGAGTTCTAACACAGTTAACGCTAGTAATCTGTCCTTTTGCTCCCTTGGCAGTCCGAAAACAAACGCGCAGTTGAGCCAACTATCATCGAGTTATTCAGTCACCAGGTTCCCGAGCCTCTTTAAATCTGCTAGATAGACATCTAAACTTTCTCTAGGCTGCAATCGGTGCCTCTGAAATTCATCAAACACTCGAAACGGGTTGAGGGAAAATGTATCTATGAGTGCCCGCTTTAACTTTAAATAATCATCTTTTACTTGCTGTGATAATCGGTCGTACACCTTCAAAAATAACGGTAGAAAATCTTGCAGACTGTCACCATCCAGACGTTCCAGCTTAGCCACCAGCTCAACTCTCCGCACCCATTCTACAAAATCCCCATAGGCCTCTCAGTTCGAACCAAGACCGTAATGTCAAACCCGGGGAGCTCGACTACACGTGAATCCGTGATTTATGTCTCATTCATGTTGAGACTCGGCCAAAAATAATAAAGGAACTTATTTCAAATGATATCTATTTGCCAATATCCCTGATAATTTGATTTGTTTAATTTTCATCAAATCGAGTGGAAATACATTTATTTTTACTATTCACAATTACAGCCAAATTCAAATGTTCACTAATTTATGAGTTCGATAAAACTAAAATGTGATTTTGAGTTCTTTTATTATTGTGACATTGTAGTTTGACTAAAAATAGAACACCAAATGAACACGCTTTATTAAATTCACACTAATAATTTCTGAATATTTAAACAACATTATTACATACCCGCCAAAAATCATGTCCCCATTTCGTAATCTCTGTGCCATGGTGGTTCTCTTCTCTCTCGGTCGCTTCTGCGTTGCTCGTCACGATCTGTTTGGTCCATAATCTCTTCAACACTCGACTCCTTATCAACTGCTTTGCTCTTGTCTTCACTGCTTTCTAAATCATCAATAAACTCGTTTTCAGAATTATTCTGATCATCAGATTGTTTTCTGATATCCTGAATATATGTCTCTGAACTCCGTCTACTTCGTATTTGTTGTGACTATTTTTTACTGTTATTATACCCCGACCCCATTGATTTGTACATCGAACATGTTGACTCGGCTTGACATACATTTTCTCTCCTACTTCAAACATTCTACAATCGTCACTCATAGATTCCACGTTTATTTTTTCACCCATTATCCTCCAATTGTAGTTAAATAATATATCACTTGGAGATTTAATTCCATCTTTTCTTCTTTTAGGACCAATATTATACCAATACACAGCTTCAGCAATGACAATATTCGATCTCTCCGCTATTCTTTTTATCGTACGGTGACAGCGCTCCACAATACCGTTCATATTCGGTCTATGTGTATTTCGATAGTCTATCTTAACACTCCATTTAATACACAAGTGTTTGAATTTGTCACCTGTAAAAGTTCCTCCATTGTCATCAAGGATTTCTATGGGAGTTCCATGCTCCATAAATAATTTATTGAGAATTTTCATTACGTCGTCGGCTCCTTCAGTTTTTACATCTCTCAAAACTGAAAATCGACTGGGTCCACAATCAATTACTGATAAATATACTCTATTCTTGTAATGAGCATGATCTAAAAGCAATTTTTCCCAACATTTTTCTATCGATAATGATCCCTTTGGCGTTTTATATAGGGGTGGGATCAATACAACTACACCGTTGACAGTTTAAAACAATGCTCTCCATATCTTTTTTTGACACTTCAATACCTTCTTTTTCTGCTATCAGACGGCTTTTCTCGATCCCAAAATGATGTCGCTTATGAATCTTTCTTGTCTCATTTTATTTTATCTCTTGTTGAACAATACATCATTTCCTTTCTGTCCATTTTATTGGTACTCTAGTTAAGACATCTGCCTTGTTTAGTTCAGAGTGAACCTAATCACACTCACTATCTATTACTGTCTACCATAGCCAAACGTCTCCTGACCAATATCTCATTCATTCCGATTACTCTTATTCGGCTTTTTCTTGTCTTCAACGATGAGAGCCAACCATGAACTACAACTGAATCAGTAACAATGTATAACTTCTTCACATTCCACTTCAAAGCCAAGTTATTTCCTTTCATAATCGCTTAAAGCTCAGCAATGATTATATGTGTACAATCACATTCCAGTCTTAACCAGCTTCCATCTTCAATCATATGGTCTCCGATTTGCGACACACATCCGATGACAATAGAACTTGCATTGCACCATATCGTACATCTTCGACTCTTATCCACATTCCAACGACCTCGTACTGGATCTGAATTACTAATATGATCCATTACTTCACGAAAAAAATTAATGGACTCTTCATTCACAGATTCATTCCATTGTAATCCATTACACGACCGTTATATGTACCTACATGCTACACGCAACCAATTTCCAATCGGGTAATGACCAATTAATTTTCCACAAATTGAATATACACCTCGTCTAGTGATCTTATCTGGGATGTTCGAGGGCAAGGGAGTACTCCTCGACCAGTTTAATACTCCATTACATTAAGACAATTGAAGACCAAGAACTCTCGGTCCGTTTAGTTTCTCTGGATCTTTACATTGGAAACCGTACTTCGATAAACGATTTCGTACTTCTTTTACGCTCACTATGTTTTCATTTACAATGATATCATCTACATAATAACGAGTCTCACGGTGAACTTTTTCATCAATAGACAAAACCTTTCCTAATATCATGGATATTATTTTCGGAGCGGATACTAAACCAAATCGTAATCTTGTAAGCTCGTAAAGTTCACCATTAATTCGCACTCTCTGATACTTTCATAAAGTTGAATCTACTCCGATTTGTAAATAGGTATCTTTCAAGTCGATAACTTTGCAATTCTTTGGCATACTTCTCCACTCGCGAAGTTCGTCATCCATTAATGCTACATCTATTGTATGAGAACTAATAAACTGATTCAACTCTCGATAATCCATGACAGGCATTACCTTACCATTGTTTTCTTGTTTGACCGCAAGCAACGGTATAATTCCTTCTCCATCACTATTTGAACTTTTTCTTTAACCAACCCTCACTAATCCAACCCTGTAGTACCTTATGAAACTTTATTCTGGTGTCTTTATCCATATGATAATTCGCAAATTTATTTGACAACTGAGACGTTGTATCTTTCCATTTCCACTTTACTTCTCACTTCCTTTCAGTAAATTTCGCATTAAAATCAATATCATTTATTTAGAGATTTGTCTGTTTTATACCGCTTTGATACAACATTTTACTAGCATATAAATCAATATTATTTCTCTCACTATTTAATTGTGTTGCACCGCTATGGCACCCCTCTTTACTTCACAAAATACAACCTTTATTATCAATTTTAATACCTCCTCCTTGCATTATTTCATCCATGCCAATAATAACATCTACATGTTTAACTAACTCGCTCATAACTAAACACTTTAATCTCAATATCACATTAGACTTTGACTCAATCTCTATCTCACACTCTCCAAGTACAGCTACTTCACTTCCATCAACTGCCTTAACATAGACATTAGATTCAATCATCTTCTCTCTACCCAACTTATATATTTCAATACTCACATCACTCCCACTATCAATAAGAGCATTAACCCACTTACTGTTCAAATTCACCACCATCCGCATTGGCATCCTTCTCTGCGTACAAGAATAGGCGGTGCCAACTATTCTTGGTTTAAATGATTCTTCTTCTCCCATTCGTTCGCCTTTTGGCCCCCTTCTCCGCAGCTAAAACATTTAATTATGTTACTAGATATAAACTGCTTGGCTATATGACCATGCTTACCACACGAAAAGAAACTTCAGCATAGAGGGATTTTGGCGTCTCTCATCCGCCTAATAGAGTTTGTCATTGGACTTTTGTGACATTTTATAAGAATCACCCCGTCACGAGTGAATTCCATCGCGCCCTGATAAATCTCTATAACTTGCACCTACAGAAGCTTCGCTTCTCATCCCGTTAACTATGATCCTGGCCTTTTACATTAACTTACTTTGCGATATCTCGTCTAATTCTATTAATGTTTTCAATTTGACTCGCACATCATCGGGTAAACAGTTTAAGAAAAAACATTTAAATATTTGTTCATTAACTGCGATAATCTGCATAATCACCTAATATCTTCGGCCAAATCTTCCACTGTTTCATCTTTCTGTAACGTTCTCGACCGCAACTCTAAAAAGGAATCAAAATCATCCTTCCCAAAAACTTTTACCATGGCAGCTTTGACCTCCTCTATCCAATTTTGACTCTCTTTGAGTAAATTTTGCCACACTCTAAATGCCAGCCCCTCGAACAACAGTGGGAATGCATCGAACAAATTCTCGCCAGTCTTCTCTGCAATGATAGAACCATCTATGCACATCTTCATCGCCTTTGAATACCTTGATCATCTTCAAAACGGCTTCATCACGTAATAGCTTGTAGTTTCACCAAAAATAGAACACCAAAGCAACACACTTTAGTAAATTCCCACTAATAATTTCTCAATATTTAAACAACATTATTAAAGACATTGACACGAGAACCATATACAACACAATGAACATTATACTAATAAACAGTCCTTCAAACGTGTAACTCCTCATGTAAGGAAAAGTTTTGTTTTTATTTTTAAAATTAATAACTAAAATGACTAAAATTATTTATATAAAAATTATTATTGGTACGAGAGCGGGCACAGCGGTTTTGCGGCCATGGCACGCTGGCGACAAGGGGCGAAAATAGGGTTGGGGCTGGAAAAATAAATTGCCGGCTTTTGGGACGTTGAAGTGCCGCAGATATCGAATTGTCAGTTCGTTTTCTTGATCGGTTCAATTCTCACTGATAAGTGTTTCCTTCGAATCAGTTCACAAGCCAAAAAGAAAAAAATAATCACAATAACAATAATGAAAATCAAATAATATTGATTGTTATTTTCTTCAAGAATCGGATTATAATAAATCGCTTCTTTTATCATGTATGTCAATTCTGTTTCGTTTGGAGCATTGTAGTGATCAGAAGAACAGCATCTACTGTTATGAAATCGATTTTTGCAAATTGCCGAAGTCCAAATATTATTCGTATCACAACCCATTCCGTAATGCGGGATTCGATCTTTGGCACCAGCTGAAAACGTTAACGAGCATAACAGAGATCTCTTAATAAACTCATTGAATCTACAACAATACATTCCATCCTTCAATCTATTTTCTACTTGTGAAGCGATTACGTATCACTGCAATTTGCGAGAAATATAAATCATTTTGTCCAAATGATTGCACCATTGAATGTGAACTACCGGCGACACGTTTTCACATTGAAAATAATTATCAGTATGTTTTGTACCGCCTTCATAACATTGAAAATCATAATAATTATCATAAATTTAGTAATTCGAAGGAAAAAAACATTTTTTAACGAATATTTATTTTGTACACGCACAGGAAAACAAAAACTTTTATTGATTTTGATAAACAAAACATATCACGTTTTGACAATTAAAAAAAATCGATTCGTATAAAAAACTCAACAATTTCAAAACATCAATTCAAATTTTGCGACAAAAACAATACAAAAAAAATGATCGGTTAAACTGTTCTCAAATTATTTCTTGCACACAATTGTTACTTTTTTATGAATTTAAACAAATTCGTCACGTTCACATATTGTTCTATCGTCAATTCGTAATAATAACTTTTTTTACAAGTTTTTTAATTATAATATTTTTTACATTTCTTTATTTTTTTACAGTTAATTTTGTTTTTAACCATTTGCATATATTTTATAATGCACTTTTTGAAGCAATATAATGATTTCTTTGGATGAACAAGGGTTAAAACCAGGTACTAAACGAACAGCTGTCCGAGCTGAAAACGTCATGGTGATTTTTTTTGATTTCAGAATCTTCTTGTTTCGATAGCTCGAATACTTGAAAAATATTTGAAGTTTTCGATGAAGGTTTGCGATTCACCAAAATTAAAAACAGTTAAAATTATCGTGAAACAATTATTATTTTTACTATTGTCATTATATTTCACAAATATTCTTGTTTGTGCATTATAAAATATATGCAAATGGTTAAAAACAAAATTACATTTTAATGATTTTCATTGTTATAATTTTCAGAAAAATATTTCTGAAGCGAATCTTAGTAAAAGTGTGAATCAAACTGCAGAGGGTTCTCTAGCAAAAACACATTCAATGGAAAAATCAAATGATCCAAGTTCAAAGGTTTTAAAAAATATAATAATATATCAATATAAATATTTAAAAAATCCTTCAATAAATATATTTTTTTTAATTTTAAAATAAATTTTTATTTTTCTACTGTAACAATAATAATAGCAAATAACGTTTATCGTAATTACCATTAGTTTTTATATTATAAAAATTAATTTTTAATAGTTTTTTTATAATTTTTAGAAGAATATTTCAGAAATTAGTAAAAGTATGAATCAAATTGCAGACGGTTCTTTACCAAAATCACAGTCTCAAGAAAAGTCAAATGTTCCAAGTTCAAAGGTTTTTAAAATAATCTATCAATATAAATATTTAAAAAATCCTTCAATAAATATATTTTGTTTAATTTAAAAAAATTATTAATTTTTCTACTGTAAAAATGATAAATGTGAAGAACATGCTCACTCTTAAAATTTTTGAAACAATTAATTTTTATAAAGAATTTCTAAAATAAGGAAATATTTAAAATCAAAACTTTTTAAGCAATTATAATTAAAAAAATATATTTTAATTAATTTTAAAAAGTTATCTTCGGAAATAATCAAATTTTAATTATAGAGTAAAAAACTTAAAACGAAATTAATTGGGAAATAATGGATTTTTAAATAATTGATTTAAAAGAAATATATAAAGACAAGGATAATTATGTTTGTACTAATTTTAAAAGTTATTCTAAAAAATAAATGTTTTCGTAAAAAGAAATAAAGATTAAAACTTTTATCATTAATGTATCGTAATAATAATAAAAATTTGAATACTGTAAATTATTTTTGTATTTAAAATAATTGTAAGTAAAAAATGCTTTTAAACTGAAATATTGATAATAAATAAAAAGTTTCACAAATAAAAGAAAATAACATTAAACTAATTCTAAAATAATAAAAAATCATTTTGGTTAATTTAATAAAAATATGACTACAATAAATTATGTTGGTTTTAATTTAAATTAAGTTGCATAAAATAGTGGAATGTAAATTTTCAAAATAAAGAGAATAAAAAAAATTTCAATTTTAAAATAGCTCATCAGTATTTATAATTCCATATTTTTATATAAAAATCTGGTCAAAAAGAAAACGAAAAGTTCCTCGACAAAAAATTGTTATTAAAAAATTGTTGACTAAAAATTGTTTTAATAATTGTTAATTGTGTTAGAAATAAAATTTTGATGTTAATGAGTCTTACTCTCCATCAAGAACCCAACAATAAATAACGTTGTTGTAAAAGCGAATATCTAAATAACAACAATATATTTAAATTACAATTTACAATACTGATTACACTGTACAACAAAGAAAAAACTGGAAATGTCAGTGCACTCCCTTATGTATTTTGACATGGAGATTACGAAAATGATATCATATTTGTTGTGTGACCCTCCAATTTTATGTAAATTCACAATTTCATAGTCTACCCAAATCTACCTTCAGCTATTCGTCTTCTTCCTCATTCGGCTGAATTCCCTGTTCTGGAACTTCCGTCGAAAATCCCAAACACAAACAGTTCTGATTCAGATGAGGATAGTGATGATGAAAGTTACGAGTTGCCAGAAGATGCAAACCGTAAATCCCACTTCCTAACAGGATCTGACCTGAATGAGCTTTTTCGAGATTTGTATTTAACAAAGCAACAGAGTGAAGTACTCGCATCCCGTCTTCAGTAGTGACATCTGTTGGCTGGTAATGTTAGAGTCTCGTCATTTAGAAAGCGATCCAGAGAACTGCAGCAATACTTCTCTATGGATGAAGATTTTTACTTCTCTAATGACATCAGTGGATTTTTTGTTGATCTAGGAATACAATATGATTCATCTCAGTGGAATTTGTTTATTGACGCATCACTCAACAGCATTAAAGCAGTATTACTTCATACCGAAAATGTGCTTCCTTTCATTCCTATAGCACATTCGGTAATCCTGAGAGAAAACTATGCAAATATATCACTTATTCTTGACAGAATTAAATACAGAGATCACCGGTTGTTCATATATGCAGATTTAAAAGTTGTAGCTATTCTAAATGGATTACAAGCTGGTTTTACCAAGTTCATGTGTTTCCTCTGCAGATGGAATAGCAGGATGAAATCTGAACATTATATGAGGAAATCTTGGCCACAACGAGAAACATTCTAAGTTGGTTCGCATAACATCATTCACGAACCTCTAATGGAGAAAGATAAGATCATCTTGCCTAATCTTCACATCAAGCTTGGAATCATGAAGCAGTCAGTTAAAGCTTTAGATCACCATAAACCAGCATTTCAATATTTATAGACCAATTTTCCAAAAATCATTGACGCAAAAATTAAAGAGGGCATTTTCGTAGGACCCCAAATACGACAACTGATGATGGATGAAATGTTTTCTGAAACTATGGATCAATATGAACTTGCAGCATGGGATGCATTCAAGCAGGTGTGCGAGGGATTTCTTGGAAAACATAACGCACCAAATTATGCTAATCTGGTACACGGATTAATTGCATCCTATCAACAATTAGGTTGTAATAGGTTGTAATTAGGTTGAAGCTCCACTTTCTCCATGCCCATTTTTCCTTCTTCTCTGCCAATGGAGATGTATCTAACGAAAATGGTGAGCGTTTTCATCAGACTATTGCTACAATGGAACACAGATACAAAGGAAAGTGAAATCCTGTCATGCTTGCTCATTTTTGTTGGAATTTGAAGCTTGATGAACCCGATGCAGCATTAAAACGTCAGGCGAAATATAATTAAATACAAGTGAACAATTTGTGTTTGAAGTGATTTCAAATATTCAAAACATGTTCATACACGTTCCATCATTAAATCGTTATTACAACAAAATGTGACGTGCTACAGTCTAGCTGATTATAGATTTAGAATCAGCACATCTGATTTAATAAAGATAGTCTTATTTGATTGATGTTTTTTTTCAAAAGCTAAAAATTGTTGTATAGTGTTATTAAAACAACTTACATATTAAAATACATTTATATTTACACAACTTAATACATTTATATTTTTTAACAACTTAATTTCTGTATCTTTTAGGCTTTTGTTGGTCTCGAACTGGGTTGCATCTCACTCTTGCTTCATTGGTTCTCAATCGCTCTTCTACTTGCATCTGGTCCTCTTCCTGTACATCTTGATGGTCATATTTGATACTTTTTGACACTATTATTGTAGTCTCTTCTGATTTTATCGTGTCAGTCTGTGATGTTCTCAATCTTTTGATATCCACCACATTTCTCTCAATTATTCTTCCATATTTATCCTTCTTAATTTATACGCATACTTCCCCAGTTTACCGATCCCCTCATATAACCCTTCGTATCTCGGCATATTGATTCCATTTATTCGCGGTAGTATTCTAGCCAGCACTAGATCACCAATTGCCAGGCTTCTCCCTGAAACTATTGTACCCGGCTTCTGAACTTCTTATTTGGTCTTGATCTGTTGGCTGACCACTTGTAGCACTTGTTGAAGCTCTGTGACATATTTGCAATGATTTGCTGGACTCAATTTCCTTTCCAAGTCGTTAGAACTCATTTTCCAACCCATAATCACCACAAATGGCGAGAATCAAGTGCGTTTACAAATTTTATTTCTTGATCCAAAGTCAACAAAGGGGATCGTCTCTTCCAATTCACAACCGGGTGACTAAGCTGTTCAGTAAAGCATGTCTTGTTGAACAAAATAGTCTTTCAATTACCTTTCGGATATTATGAGAAGCTCCAAGATTTTCTTGTTCCGAGAAGTGTAAATAGTTCCTGTACGATCTTGCTCTTGAAAGCAGTACCTCTATCTGAGTGTATCCTGTACTGGATTTCAAATTGCACGATCCACTTGTCAAACACAGTTTTGCATATTGTTTTTGCGATCATATTTTTAAGCGGAATCAGCATGGGGTATATGAGGGGTTAATTTTAATTTTTTATCTCGCCTGAATAGTTTATTATTTTTTAATTTAAAGGGTAAAATATTTTTATATTAATTTGCTTGTTAAATATTTTTAAAAATTAAA